>MU401879.1:0-19247 GCA_022579005.1 Poronia punctata
TATATATAATAAACTTTTAACTATAAGTAGCTTTTTAACTTTTTTAAGCTTATAGTTAAGCGCTTTATAATAAACTATAGTTTATTTTTTATATTATTTATTAGATTTAATATTTCTCTTTTTAGCTTTTATAAAAACTTTTTAGTGTTGCTTTTAAGCAATTAAATAATAATTAACTTTATAAAGCATAAAAATATTATATAATATTTTAATTTAGTTTTAAAGCGTTAGCTAGCTGCTTTTTATTTATATTACGTTAACTTATATATAATACTTTATATTAACAGTTTTTTTAACTTAAGCTTAAAGTATATTAATTTAAAGCTGCTTATATACTTTATATTATATATTTTATATTTTAAAGCTTTATTAAATAATAAGCCTTTTATTAATTTAAATTATTATAAACTATTATATTAGTTTTTAAAGTTTATTGCTTTTTAGTTTTTTTAGTTTTTTCATTTTTTTAGCTTTATATAGTATTTTTTAGCATAATAACGCTTAAGTTTTTAAAGCGCAGTTGCTTTAAAAAAGCGTTTAAAAACTTTTTTAAAATTATATTTAAAAAAGTACTTATTTAAGTTAATATTTTTTAAATACTTTTAGTAATAAAAATAACTTAAAAAGTTTTAAACTATTATTTTTAATTTTAAAAATAAGCAAGCTTTATATAAAACTTAATAAATATAAAAGTATTGTTAAACATTTTAATAGTTATTAATTTATATTATATAATAATTAAAAATATTTTTTAAAAAGTATATAAAATAAAAAATATTAGCTTATTAAATAAAAACTAATATAATTAGCAAAAAAATATCATATAACTATATAAAGCTAGTTTTTAAAAAAAGCAATTTTATATAAGCACTAGTTTTTTAATAGCAAACTAAGCTTATAATTTTAATAAATTATATTAACTATATTTAGTAAAGTAAAAAGTAAAAAACGGTGCTAAAATTAGCGTAAATAGTATATATATTAAATATATAAAATTAATTACTATATATATATAACTAGTTTATAAGTATATATTGCTTAACTTTTATAGTTAAGCAACACTTATATTTATTTTAATTATATATTAATTAAATAGTTTTACTTACGCTTTAATTATAAAAGCTATAAAGTAAATTATGCTTACTACTTAATTAAGTAGTAAATAAAATATACTTTATACTTTTTATTTTTTTAATATTATACACTTTTTATTTTAGCTTTATTTTTAACGTTATAATTATTAAACAACTTAAAAGTATTTTTACTTAGTCCTATATAGCGCATATACTTTATACTAAGTATATAAACCTTTTTTCTTATTAATTATTATATATAATTTTATTATTAATAAACATAAAATAATTATAGCACAATTTATAAAACGCGCAATTAATTTTTTAATTAATACGCTTTATACATTATATTTTTTAAAATAAGCTCTGCTTATTCTTTTAATATTAAACTAATTATTACTTAATTTGCTAATATATACTAAACGCTCTTTTACTCTAATAGTAACTACTTAGTTATTTTTAAAGTAAACCTATTATTTATTATATATTTTATATTTTTATAGTTTTTTTTTAATATAATAATGCTTATAGCAATTAAAAATGCTAATTTTAATAAGCGTTATAATAAGTTTTTTACTTTATTTAAAGCTTACTAAGTAAAAATATTTATAAATAATAAATATAATAATATATTTTGTTTATTTTATATAAGTATAAGCGTTAATAAAAAGTTTTTATTTTTTTTGCTAAGCTGCTTAAATTATTAAAATTAAGCTAAAGTGCTTATATTAATAATAATAAATAAATAAAATGCTAAAAAGCTACATTTAATACTAAATGCTTATATATTTTTAAATTAGCATATAGTATATAAGTAAGCAAGGCTATAAAAGCTAAAGCGCTTAAACGTTTACTATGCTACTTTAATAATACCTTTAAAATAAAAAAGAAATTATATAAACTAGCTAAAATGGTTTTTTTATAAATATAAAATTAACAAAAATATTTTATTATATTAAAGCAAGCTTTTATTGCTTTTATAATTATATAAAAAACTTAAAAATTATTTTTTAAAAAGTAAGTCTTTTAAAGCTAAACATAACTACTTAGTTAGTTATAACTAAATAAGCTTTTAAAAAAAAGTTTTTACTTATATAGCTAAAAACTATTAAATATTAAACTATATATAAGTATATATTTATAAGTTTAATAAAAAAAGCTTTTACTTAAAGTGCAAAGTATAAATAGTAGTTTAAAGTAACTAATAGCTTATAAATAAATATAAAAATCTATATGCTTTTACTTTAGCTAAAAAGTTTTTTAAAATATTAACTACTATTATAACTAAGTTTAACTTTAAAATAAAATAATATAATATAGTTAACGCTTTTATTAACATATTGCTTTAAAAACTAATTTATATAAAAATGCTTTATAGCTGCAAAAAAAAAATATATTTTATACTTTTTAAAAGCTTTTTATAAATTATAAAAATTACTACTATTATAATAAAAAAAGCTTATATTAACACCTTTAAAGCTTAAATTTAAGCTAGTACTTTATAAACTTTATATTTTTATTAAAAATAAAATATTATTATTTATATATATTAATAACTTTATGCTTGCTTACTAAAAAGCTTATAAAATAAAAGCTTTTATAGCTATTAAAAGTTTAAAAAATAAATATTAACTAATTAAAACTTATAAATTAAAGTAGTTTTTAAGTATAAAAATTATATAAAACTACAAACAAGGTTTAATTTAGCTATTTTAAGCTATATATATTAAAAAAATATATAAGTTAAATAACTTTTTTAATAAAATGTTATTAACTTTTATAAAATTTATTAAGCTACTTTTAAATAAAAAAACTATTACTTATTAAAAAGTTTATTATTATTTATATAAAATTAAATTAATTATATATATTATAATTATTATTAAACTAAATATTGCTTTTGCTGCTTTATAACTTTTATGCTTTAATAATAACTCTTTACTTACTTACTACACTGCTGCTAATTAAGTTTTAAACTATTTTTAAGCTAATTAACGCTTTACTTTATAGTTTAAAAATAAAAATAAGCTTAAAGTAGCTAGCAATTTATTATTTGCAAACAATACTATTAACTAAAAAAGCTTATAAGTATATATAATACTTTTTTTAGTAGTTTTATTAAACAAAAAGTAAATAAATAAAATACTATTATTATTTTTACTACTAAAGCAAAGCTTTTTACGTTAGCTTAAGCTATAAAAGAAGCTATATTTATTAGCTAACTTATTAACAAGCTTAATATTAATTTAAAACAAAAGTATATTACTATTTAATATAATAACTAATAAACTATTAGTTTAATAAATAAAAACATTTTAACTTTTAAAATAAAATTATAGTATATTTATATATATAATTATTAGCTATATTAAAAAGTAATTAATAAAACGCTTTAAGTAGTTTATATATTAATAAATTTAATAATAGCTAATAGTTTTATAAAGTTTTTAGCATAAAATAAGTAAGCAAGCTTTTTAAAGCAAATTAATTTAGTTAATATTAAAGCTATTTAAACTAAAATTAACTAGCTTGTTATTATAAAAGTGCAAAAAAGCTAAAAGAAAAATTAAAACAATTTAAACATTTATAACTATTATTATAAAAGCTATAATACTATAAATTAAAAGTATTATTTATAGCTATAAATAAACTAATATATTAAGCTATTTTAAAAAAGTATATTAAAACTAATAAGTTATAAGATAATAAAAATTAATATAATGCTTATATAATAAAAGTTATATAGCTATAATAAAAACTACTATAAAAAAAAAGTTTTTTTTATAAAAGGTTTTTTTTTTACTTATTTAATATAAAAAAATTTTATAGTAAAAAAAAGATTTCTTTTTTTACGTATATATTAATTAATATATATAATTTAGCTAATCTGCTTAGTTTTAATAATATGCTATTATTTATAAAAGTTATTAAAAAAGCACCTATAAAATTGCTAAAAGAGCACCTAAATCCGCTTTTAGCTAATTAAACGGCCTAAAAGCGACTAAAAGCGACCTGCCTAGTGCTTATTTCCTTATTGCACTTAGCAATATATAAATACTACTTATAAAAATAAACGTAAAAGCAAAAGAAAAATAAACAAAAAAATAAAAAAAAAGCTATTAGTACTACTTAGCCTTGCTTTATTTACTAAAGATTTAAAGGGTATAAAATAATATGTTTGTGCTATAGAAAATAAGACTTAAAGCAGGTATCTTGTTATACAGTGTAGTAGGATTATAAATGCCCCTTTAATAATTTTATAGGTGCCCCTTTAACAATTCTCTTATTTATAGGGCTATGCTAGATCTGCTGTTAGGTTTGTACTACATCTGCTGTTATATAGTAGCCGGCGGCTGCTAACAACTAAAATACAGTGTAAGCAATCCCTTTGCTAAACTATATATAAAGTTAATGTTTAACTTAGCCTTGTGCTGCCTAGCGCTGCATTTTTAGGTACTTAGGTTACTAGTATGTATTTATTACCTATGTACTTATTACCTATATACCTACTACCTATAATAAGATTATAGAACTAATGTAAAAATGCGCACATTGCAAATTAACCTTATATAATTTAAAAAAACAAAAGGCAAAGGGTAAAGGTTAAAGGTAAAGAGTATATAAAGGTTTAGGAGTTTTACTAGTTAGACTGTATTATAAGTGCATATAGCTGCTTGCTACTATATAACAGCAGATGTAATATAAACCTAACAGCAAATCTAGCACAGCCCTATTTATATAATTTAAATAAAAAAACAATATTGTATATAAGCTATATTATAATTTAGCTTTAAGTATTATAATATTTTTATTTATTAAACTAATAGTTTGCTAGTTATTTTACTAAATAGTAATATACTTTTATTTTTAATTAATACTAAGCTTTTTAATAAGCTAGCTAATAAATATAGTTTTTTTATAGCTTAAGCTAATATAAAAAGTTTTACTTTAATAATAAAAGTAATAATAATATTTTATTTATTTATTTTTTATTTAATAAAACTACTAAAAAAGTATAGCATATATTTATAAGCTTTTTTAATTAATAATATTGTTTATAAATAATAAATTACTAGCTATTTTAAGCTTATTTTTATTGTTAAACTATAAAGTAAAGTGTTAATTTACGTAAAAATAGTTTAAAACTTAGTTAGTAGCAATATATTAAGCAAGTAAAAAGTTATTATTAAAAAGTAAAAGTTATAAAGTAGTAAAAGTAATATTTAGTTTAATAGTAACTATAATATATATAATTAATTTAATTTTATATTAATAATAATAAACCTTTTAATAAGTAGCAGTTTTTTATTTAAAAATAGCTTAATGAATTTTATAAATATTAATAGCATTTAGCTAAAAAGATTACTTAACTTATATTTTTTTTAATATATACAGCTTAAAATAACTAAATTAAACATTGTTTATAGTTTTAAATAATCTTTATACTTAAAAACTATTTTAATTTATAACTTTTAATTAGTTAGTATTTATTTTTTAATCTTTAATAGCTATAAAAGCTTTAGCTTTACAAGCTTTTTAATAAGTAAGTATAAAGTTATTAATATATATAAATAATACTATTTTATTTTTAATAAAAATATAAAGTATATAAAGCACTAGTTTAAATTTAAGCTTTAAAAGTATTTTTAATAAATTATATTAACTATATCTAGTAAAGTAAAAAGTAAAAAACAGTGCTAAAATTAGCGTAGCTAGTATATATATTAAATATATAAAATTAATTAATATATATATATAACTTATTTATAAGTGCGCGTTGCTTAACCTTTATAGTTAAGCAATACTTATATTTATTTTAGTTATATATTAGTTAAGCAGTTTAACTTACGCTTTAATTATAAAAGCTATAAAGTAAATTATACTTGCTGCTTAATTAAGCAGTAAGTAAAATATACTTTACGCTTTTTACTTTTTTAATATTATATACTTTTTATTTTAGCTTTATTTTTAACGTTATAATTATTAAATAACTTAAAAGTATTTTTACTTAGTGCTATATAGCGCATATGCTTTATACTAAGTATATAAACTTTTTTTTTATTAGTTATTATATATAACCTTATTATTAATAAACTTAAAATAATTATAATATAATTTATAAAGCGTATAGTTAAATTTTTAATTAACACGCTATATATATTATATTTTTTAAAATAAGCTTTGCTTATTTTTTTAATATTAAATTTATTATTATTTAATTTGCTAATATATACTAAACGCTTTTTTACTTTAGTAGTAACTATTTAGTTATTTTTAAAGTAAACTTATTATTTATTATATACTTTTTATTTAAATTAAATAGTTTAAATATTATAATAAAGCTTTTTTAATTTTTATAATATAAAAAAAAACATATAAAAATAAAACTTAATTTTAAAATTAAGTTTAAATATAGCAAACTAAGTATAACTAATTAAACTTTTTTTTACTAATATAGTAAGTAAAATAAGTATAAAAAAGGTAGCTTAAAGTAATTAATACTTTTAGCTTTTATAGTTATATTTAGCTAAAAGTTTAATAAAATTTTAAAAAAACATATACTTAGTACTTTATTTAATTACTTATTTTTTAATTAAATTTCTTGCTTATACCTTATACTTTATTAAATATAAATTTTATACTTTTACTTTTAAAAAGTCTTTAAATACTTTAAATCTTTTTACTTAATTATATAGTGCTTATACTTTAGTTAAGTATACTTTTATAAGTATTTTTAATTAAGTTTATATATGCTTAGCGCTTAAAATACTTTATATTTTTTTATATACTTATATTTTTTAATTACTAAAAGTTTTTTTTGCTAAGTACTAACTTTTTAATTTAAATTAATATTTTAACTACTAATTACTATAGCTTAATTAAAATATAATATATTTATTATTTATTTATTTTTATTTATTTTTATATTAGCTATACTAGCTAATTATATACTGCTTTTTATAAGTATAAAAAGTAAACTTTTTTTTACTTATATTATAAGCTTTTTTTAACTTTTTACTTTTTAAATAACTTGTATATATAAGCTACTTACTTTTTAACGCTTTTATTATATATATTTTATTAACTTTAAGCTTTTTTTACTTAAAGCTTTTATTTTTTTATATTTTTATAACTTTAGTAAGTATATATAATAATATTAAATAATAGCGTTTATATTTTCTTTTATTTTCTTTTATTTTTTTTTATTTTTTTTAGCTTATATTATATTTTTTATATTAACTTAAATTTTTCTTTTAATATTAGTTTAAAATAGTTTTAGCTTACTTTTACTTTTATACTTTATGCTTTTTTTATTTTTATATATTTTGCTTTAATTTTAATTTTGCTTATTATATTACTTATTGCTACTATTTTATAAGCGCTTATATATATACTATTACTACTTTAGCTTATTAAATAGCTTACTAAGCAAACGCTATTTATTACTTTTTTAAAAAAATTGCTATTTAGTTTTAGTTTTATAAAGCTTTTAAATTTAAATAAGTTATTTATATATATTTTTTATTATATAATTATATTTATACTTTTTTAACTTTTATATATTATAAATATAATTTTATTAAGTTTTTTAAGTAAAAAAAAGCTATTATTACTTTCTTTTTTATATTAATTACTTTATTACTTTTTTAATTACTGCTTTTATTTTTTATATTAACTTTTTTTATTACTTTTTTAATTATATTTATAAGCTTTAATAAATTAAACTTTATTTCTAATAAAAGTATTATATAAGCTTTTATTTTTTTATTTTTTAAAAAAATTTAAAATAACTTTTACTTTTTATACTTTGCTTTACTTTTTGCTTTTTAAGTTTTAGTATTGCTTTTAGCTTTTACTTTTTAATATTTTTTATACTTTTGCTTTTAGCTTATTACTAAATTCTTTTTTTTAAGTTTTTACTTAGCAACTTTAACTTTGCTTTTATTTTAGTTACTACTACTTTTTTTTTTTTAAGTTTTTATATTTAAAATAGTTAATTTTTTAGTTAAAGTTATTAAGCTGCTTATTATAATACTAAAAAATATTTATATATACTTTTTTAATATAAACTTTCTTTTTAATACTTTTTTTTAAGTTTTTAGCTAAATATTTTTATGCTTTTTAGCTTTAAAGCTTACTTTAAATATTAATAATACTTTTTTTTTTACTACTTATTTTATTATTGTTTTATAAATTATACTACTAATACTAAGCGCTTTTTTAGTTATATTTGCTATTTTTTTGCTAGTTTTAATAATTGCTATAAAGTTAGCATTAGCTATTTAAAAATTGCTAAAGCTAGTTTTTAAACTTATTACTTTTATTATTAAAGTTATTATAGTTATAAACTAATATAAATACTTTTTATATATACTTTATTATTTTATGCTAACTTAAATTATATAATAAACTTAAATTATATAACTTTACTTACTACTTTTATAAAGCTTTATATTTTAAGCAAATTAAAAAACTTTAAAATAACATTATAAGTATTTTTTTTATTATATGTTTATTATACTTACTAACTTTATATTAGTATATTAATAAGCTTTATAGCACTATTTGCTTTATTTAATATTTATTAAATTAAATTTTTAATAAAAATACCAATATATTTAAAAGAAATTTAAAATAAATAGTTAAATTAAAGGTTATTAGTTTAAAATATTAATAGCTAGTTTAGCTTTAAAAGTTATTTAAAATTAAATAATATTAGCACAACTTTTTTTTATTATATTTTTTTTATATTTTATAATATATTTACTATTTAGCTTATATATACTTACTAACTTATTTTTTTTATAATTTATATTATATACTTTTTATATATATTATATATATTTCAACTTAGCACTTTAATATATTATAAATTAAGTATTATATAAAAGTATTTAAATATAATATAAAAAAGCTTTTTAGTTAAACTATTTACTAGCATATTTTTAATTAAAATATATTTATCTTTAAAAGTGTTTTAAAAATATTTATATTAAACTTATATATTTCATATATTTATATACTATAATTAAATACTAATTTTTTTTAATTGCTTATTATAAGCTTAATAGCTTAAATATTATTATAGTAAATTGTTTAATTTTAATTAAAGTCTAGATATAGCTTTTTTAATAAGCGTTTAATTGCTATATGTTAAAATCTCTTTTAATACCCCTGTATTAATTAACTATATTAGCTAAATTAATATAAACTATATTATATTCTTTAATAAAAGTAAATACTAAAGAAATAAATGTATACGTATAAGCTAATTATAAGTGCATACTTGCTATATACTTTAGTTATAAAAGGTACGCTACTTTTATATACTTAGTACGTAGTAGGTCTAAGTAGCCTTTATATTATAAGCTATTTAAACTTAGCTATAAGTAGTTTTTTTAACTTTTTTTTTTTAATAAATTAAGTTTAATATAGTATTATAAGTAGTAATGTATTATAATTATATTTATTTTTAGCTAGACTAATATTAATTAGTAGTTAAATTAGTAATTATAAAAAAACAAGGTTTAAAAATAAAAACTATTAATATACTTATTTTTTATTTAACTTAAAATTATATTAGCTTTATATTGCTTTTAAAAAGTATTAAATTAAATAAGTATAAAATAAAAAATTTAATTTAAATTAACTATATAATTATTTAAACAAAATTAAATAAGCAAAAAAAACTATATTAAATTATAGTAAGCGTTTTATATGTTATATACTAATAAAATAAAAAAGTAGTAAGCATTTTTATTATTTCTTTTTAACTTTGCGCTAATTTAAAAACTAATTAGCACTTATTTGCTATAGTATTAACTTTATATAGTATTAACTTTATATAGCTTTAGCTTTTTATTAAAAAAATTAAAAAGTTAAATTTAATAAAAAAGCTTATATATATAATAAATAAAATTGCATTGCTTTTATAACGCTTAAAATAAAGACTTTAATTAAATTTAAATTTTTAAAAAAATAAAAATAGCACTTTATTTTTTAAAAAAGCATATTATTTTTAATTATTAAAATATAAAAAATGTTAACTTTAAAACGCTAGTAAAAAACAAAGTAAATTTATATATTTTATTTAAAATAACTAAGTAAATATATTAAATTTAATAGTAAAAACTTTTTTTAAACCTTTTAATAAAGTTTTAAGTACTAAATATAAAATTTTTTTAACTTTATTATATATATAGTTTAACGTTTATTGCTATTAGTACTAAACTAAAAAAGTATTAATAATAGTATAATTAAAAATTAAGCTACTATTAATAATTAATTACTAGTAATTATATATAGCAATATAATAATTAAAAAACTTTAATACTTTTTATATATATTTTTATATAAAGGTAAAAAGCTTAATATAACTTTTTTATTTATTTTTAACAATAAGAGGTATATATATTAAAATATACTTAATTTAAAAGCATATTTTAAAATACTAGCACCTAAACTAAAAACATAAGTAATAGTACTTTAAGCGTTTTAAACTGCTTTTATATTTACTTTTATATATACTTTTTAACTTATAATTAAGCAATTAGCGCCTTAGTAGCAACTTGCTTTTACTTTTCCTATTAAGTTTAAAAACCTTTTATTATTATTTTTAAATTTTTATAAATTTAACTATATTTTGCTTTATTAATTACTTTTAATATATTTAATAGATAATATTTTTTTATACTAAATAAAATTGCTATATTTATAAAAATAAAGCAAAAAAATATAACTATATATAAAAGCTTTATAATTTATTATATAATAAAGTATAAATATTTATTAATATATACTGCTAAATTAAAATATTTAAAAACTAATACTAAGCTATATTTCTTATAATTTTAAATAATTATATTAAGCAATATTTTATTTAGTAAATAAGTTTAAATAAAACCTAGTAAAAAATATACTTTAAATTAAATTTATACTTTAATAATATTATAAATTAGTTTTAATACTTTATTAACTAAATAATAGTTATATATTAAAATATTTATAACTAAAATATAAAAAAAACCTTTATAAAAACTTTTAATATTATAATTAATAAGATTATAAAAGCTTAGCAAGCACTTAGTATTATATATTAAAATAAAATTTACTTTATAATAAATATAATATATATATATAAAAGTATTTTTAAGTTTAATATAATACTTATTTATTAAAAGCTAATATTTAAAAGTTTATTTTTTAACTTTTAAGCATATTTATATGTAGTAAATAATAGTAAAAGCAATATTGCATTTTATATAAATTATAAGTATAATAATTATAGTTATAATAAAACTACTTTAATATTATATTACTTTTATTTTAAACCTAAGTTAAATATATTAAAAATAAAGTTTAAATATTTTATATATAGTAAAACAAGCTATAAATTAATAAGCTATTTAATAAATAAACGTTATAAATTAAAGTAATAATATTTTATTACTTTTAAAATAATTAATAAATATAAGCTAAGTATTATAAAAAAATTTTAGTACTTAATAAAACTAAAAAGTATTTTTAAATTTATTTTTAATTTAAATATAACATAAAATAATATTAATAAAAAAATAGCAAAAAAGTTTATTTAATTTTTAATAAACGTTGTTTATATATATTGCATTATAAGCAAAAATATATAGTAAACTAAAGCTAAAACCTTATTAACTTAATTAATTTTAAAAAATTTATATTAAATAAAGTACTAAAGTAAATTATAAAATATAAGTACTTTTAACTACTTAACTATTAAAAAAGCGTAATTAAAAGCATATTTAAATTTAAATTTAAAAGCAAATATAGTATAAAAACTAAGCAAAGTTTATATTAAATTTAATAATAGCAATATTATTAAAAATATTAGCATAATTTAAATATAAAACCTTTTTTATATAATAATATATTTTATTTTAAATATATTTACTTTTTTTTATTTTTACTATATAATATTAACTATATTAGTGCTTATTTTAACAATACTAAAAATGTTATTATTTAAAATAATAGCAATATAATACCGGTTATTTATAAATAAAAACATTTATTTTTTAATATATACTTTTATAAAACTATTGTATATTTTACTAAAGCTAAGTTATATTAGCTTTATAAACAATTTAAGCACTTTTAAGTAGCACAACTAAAGTAAATATTAACTGCTATAAGTTATAAAGTTAATTATTTTATTTTAAAAAAAATCTAAAAATTTTGCTACTATTATTAAATATATAATTTAATATTAAAACGCTTTAAATTTACTTTAAAAAATAACTATAAATTTAATTATAAAGTTATTATTAACGTTATTTAAATTAATAAAAAACAAGTTTCTTATATTATTAATTTAGCTATGTTATTTTAAGCTATAACTTTTATTTAATTAATAAAAGCGTATAAAGTATAAAATATACTTTATAAGTGCTAGATTAACGTTTATTAAAAACTGCTTAATTATATAATTTATAATTTTAATACTAACTTTGCTTTAAAAAAGTTTTAAACTAGTATTAAGATTATAAAAATTACTTATAAAAAAATGCTTATTAAAGCATATTAAGCACTTAGCAAAGTTAAATATACATATTTTCTTTTATGGTACGCTTTTAATATTATTAAAAAAAAATTAGCTACTAAAACAATAATAAATTAATTTTATAAATAACTATAAAAGCATTAAATAATATAGCAAGCTTTAATAAACTAGTTTTTACTTTATTAGTATTTAAAACTTACTTATAAATTAATTATACTTTACTACTATTATTTAAAATTATTTAGCGTATAAAAGCAATTTAAAAAGCTATAAAAGCTATTTAAATTAAAAAAGTAAAAGTAAATATATTTTATACGCTTTACATTTAAAATAGCTTTAATTTATTTTTTATTTTTACTTTTCTTTTTAAAATAAAGTTTTTATTTAGCAAAAAAAGTAAAAATAAAATAGTTTATTTAAAGTTTATATAATTAAAAATAAAGATATTATTATTAATATAGTTAATAAACTAATAAAGTTTTATTATATTTAAGTAAAGCTTTATTAATGCGCTATTAAATTGCTAGCAAACTTAAACTAAACTAATAATAAAGCAAATATAAATTAAAATATATTAAAAGTAAAAAACCTTTAACTTTTAACTACTTTAATAGTTATTTTTTATTTTAATAAAAAACTATAAAAAAATATAATTGCTATATTTTAATACTTTTTAACAATATAATTTATATATGTTATTGTATTAAAAACATATTTAAACGCAAAAAAAAGCAGATTTTTAATTATATTTAAAGCTATATAATAAAAGCATTATTATTATTTTTAGTTTATATTTTAAAAAGTTTAACGCTTTAAAAATTAATAATTTTTTAAGCATAAAAGTATTTAAGTTTATTTAATTTAACTTTAAAAAGCACTTAAATATTAAGCTATTTCTTTGTTATATAGTATGCAAAATTAAAAATAAATTAACTTAGCTTTATAAAAAATTGCAATTTATAAGTTAAAGCTATAATAATAATAATAAAAAACAGTTTTATATTAAGCTTTTACTATTTAGTAAATAAGTTAATAAGTTATTTTTACTTTTAGCTTATTTTTAATTTAAAACTATAACGTTTATAATAAGCTAAAAAATATTATATAAGCATATATATAGGCAAAAAACTATTTTTTTTAAATAATTTATATATATTTACTAATTAAATTTTAAAAAAAGTATTTTAAAAATATTATTTTTTAATTACTTTGCTTTTTTTATAGTTTAGCTAAATTAAGTTTATATTAATTTTAAACTTATTATAAACATTATTAAAATTAACTTAGTATAATAATTTTAACTTATAACTTTTACTTTTTGTTTATAAAAGGTAAATATAATAAATTTAGCATTATTATATTATAAATAAATAATATTTTATTATTTACTATATTTACAATTTTAATTAAAAAAAAATTAAACTTTTTAAAGCTAAATTTAAAGCAAAACTAAAGCAATACCTAAGCAAAAAACAAATAATTAAGTTTAATAATATAAAGATTACTTTTTAAAATAGCAATATAATTTTTATATAAAAAATAAGCAAAAGATTTAGTTTAAATTAACTTTAACTTACTAAATACTGTTTAGCAATATATTAGCTAAAAAGCATATAATATATATATTAGCAATATTTATTAATTTAAAGCTATATTTAACTTGTTAATAGCTATATAAGTTATTTAATTTATTAAGAATAATATTTAAGCATTAAATAAATAAATTAACTAGCAAATTAAAAACAAATACTATAAATTAACCTATATTTTATTAAACTTCTTAAAAGCAAAGTTGTTTATTTTTGCTAATAAATTATTTGCTAACAATACTAACTTAAGTTTTTAAATTAGTTTTTTTATTATTTTTCCTAATATATTAATACTAAATTATAAGTAAAATAAATATAAAATTATTAGCAATATTATTTATTAAAACTTAAGTAAGTATAAGCGCATTATTTAATTAGTTTTTATTAGTAAACTATATAATATAGTTAATAAAATAAATAACGCTATTGCTTTATATACTATTTTATACTTAATTACTAAAGTACTTAAATTATTTTTAATTTTTTTAGTACTTTATACTAATTTTAAGTTACTTTACTAATGCTTTATAAAGCTTAAAAATATAAGCAAAAAATGCTTTATAATTAACATTATATTGCTATAAAAACTTTATAAATATAAAAAGATTATAAAAATATATTAAATTAATAAAAAAATTAACTTTATAAATTTGTTTATAAAAGAAACTTTTAATTTAATACTTAAGTTCTTTATTATAATAAATTAAATATAAATATATATTAAAGCAATAGTAAAGTGCTTAAAAGTTAATAATAAAAAAAAATATATTTTAAAAAAATAGCAAGTATTAAAATTCTTTTTAATACTTTTTTACTAATTAACTATATTAGCTATATTAATATAAACTATATTATATTTTTTAATAAAAGTAAATACAATAAAAATAAATATATATACGTAAGCTAATTATAAGTGCATACTTGCTATGTACTTTAGTTATAAAAAGTATGTTACCTTTATATATTTAGTATATAATAAGTCTAAGTAGCCTTTATACTATAAGCTATTTAAACCTAGCTTTAAGTAATCCTTTTAACTTCTTTTTCTTTTTTAATAAATTAAGTGTAATATAGTACTATAAGTAGTAATGTGTTATAATCACATTTATCCCTAGCTAGACTAATACTATAAGCTTTTACGCTATAGCCTTTAAAATAATTAATTTTGCTTTAGTTATTAATATAAATATAATAAATTATTAATACGCTTTTTATATAATAAAGCTACTTTAAAAGTTTATTCAATATTTATAAGTTAAGTATTGAGTTTTCTTATTATTTATAAACAATATATTATTTATAATAACTAAAGTTTATATTATATTTAGCGTATTATTTATTACTATTTTTAAAGTATGCGTTATTATTAAGTTTTAAATTACTTAATTTATAGTTTTATAATAATTTAGTTTAAAATTTATAAAAAAGCGTAATAATAATAAAGCTATATATATTACATTTAGCTTAATTATAATTACTATATAAATAATTAACTTAACTTTTTTTTAGTATACTTTAATTCTTTTTATAATTATAATACTTTTAAATTTTATAAATTCTTTATATAGTAAAAAAGTAATTAGTATTTAGCTTAAATTAGCTTAGTAAAAGCGCTTAGCTACTTTTTTAATATATTAGTTATAAAGCAAGAAAATTGTTTTTTTTATTTATTTTAAATAATATATATTTTAAAAAACTATATAATATTTTTTTAGTTGTTAATTTTATAGCGTCTTTTAATTTATTAAATAATTAAAGCTACTTTATACTTATTTAGTTAATTATAAATAACTAAAAAGTTATTAATATAAAATATAATAAAAACTTGTTAGTCCGGCTAAAGATAAATATAATTATAATACGTTACTACTTATACTACTATATTAAACTTAATTAATTTAAAAAAAAAAAAGAAGTTAAAAAGACTACTTATAGCTAGGTTTAAATAGCTTATAGTATAAAAGCTACTTAGACCTATTACGTACTAAGTATATAAAGGTAGCGTGCTTTTTATAATTAAAGTATATAGCAAGTATGCACTTATAATTAGCTTATATATATATATTTATTTTTTTAGTATTTACTTTTATTAAAAATATAATATAATTTATGTTAATATAGCTAATATAGTTAATTAGTAAAAAGGTATTAAAAAAGATTTTAATACTTGCTATTTTTTAACTATATTTTTGTTTCTTTTTTTTCTATTATTAACTTTTAAGCAATTTACTATTGCTTTAATACGTATTTATATTTAATTTGTTATAATAAAAAACTTAAGTATTAAATTTAAAGTTTTTTTTATAAACAAATTTATAAAGTTATTTTTTTTATTAATTTAACATACTTTTATAATTCTTTTTATACTTATAAGATTTTTATAGCAATATAATATTAATTATAAAGCATTCTTTACTTATATTTATAAGCTTTATAAAGCATTAATAAAGTAACTTAAAATTAATATAAAGTATTAAAAAAATTAAAAGTAATTTAAATATTTTAATAATTAAGTATAAGGTAATATATAAAGTAATAGCGTTATTTACTTTATTAACTATATTATATAATTTACTAGCAAAAACTAATTAAATAACGCGCTTATATTTATTTAAATTTTAGTAAATAATGTTGCTAGTAATTTTATACTTGTTTTGCTTATAATTTAGTATTAATTTATTAATAAAAATAATAAAAAAACTAATTTAAAAACTTAAGTTAATATTATTAGTAAATAATTTATTAATAAAAATAAACAGCTTTGCTTTTAATATATTTAATAAAATATAAGTTAATTTATAGTATTTATTTTTAATTTGCTATTTAATTTGCTTATTTAACGCTTAAATATTATTTTTAGTAAGCTAAATAACTTATATAACTATTAATAAGTTAAATGCAGCTTTAAGTTAATAAATATTGTTAATATATATACTACGTGCTTTTTAGCTAACATATTACTAAAAAGTATTTAGTAAATTAAAATTAATTTAAACAAAACTTTTTATTTATTTATTTTATATAAAGATTATATTATTATTTTTAAAAATAATTTTTATACTATTAAACTTAATTGCTTATTTTTTATTTAAGTATTGTTTTAGTTTTGCTTTAAATTTAGCTTTAAAAAGTTTAGTTTTTTTTTTAAATAAAAACGTAAGTATAGTAAATAATAAAATATTATTTATTTATAGCGCAATAATATTAAATTTATTATATTTACTTTTTATAAATTAAAAGCAAAAGTAATAAGTTAAAGTTATTATATTAAGTTAATTTTAGTAATGTTTATAATAAGTTTAAAACTAATATAAACTTAATTTAGCTAAACTATAAAAAAAGCAAAGTAATTAAAAAATAATACTTTTAAAGTACTTTTTTTTAAGTTTAATTAATAAACGTATATAAATTATTTTAAAAAAATAGTTTTTTACTTATATATATGCTTATATAATATTTTTTAGCTTACTATAAGTATTATAGTTTTAAATTAAAAACAAGCTAAAAATAAAAATAACTTGTTAACTTATTTATTAAATAATAAAAGCTTAATATAAAACTGTTTTTTTTTATTATTATAGCTTTAAATTATAAGTTGCTATTTTTTATAAAGCTAAGTTAATTTCCTTTTAATTTTATATACTATATAAAAAAAAAATAGCTTAATATTTAAGTACTTTTTAAAGTTAAATTAAATAAACTTAAATATTTTTATGCTTAAAAAATTATTAATTTTTAAAGCGTTAAACTTTTTAAAAAGTAAACTAAAAGTAATAATAACGCTTTTATTATATAGCTTTAAATATAATTAAAAATTTGCTTTTTTTTATATTTAAGTATATTTTTAGTATTATAACGTATATAAATTATATAAATTATATTATTAAAAGATATTAAAATATAGTAATTATGTTTTTTTATAGTTTTTTATAAAAGTAGTAAATAATTATTAAAGTAGTTAAAAGTTAAAAGCTTTTTACTTTTAGTACGTTTTAATTTATATTTACTTTATTATTAATTTAGTTTAAGTTTGCTAGCAATTTAATAGCGTATTAATAAAGCTTTGTTTAAGTATACTAAAACTTTATTAGTTTATTAACTATATTAATAATAACATTTTTATTTTGAATTATATAAACTTTAAATAAACTATTTTTTTTTTTTTTTTGCTAAATAAAAACTTTACTTTATAAAGAAAAAATAAAAATAAAAAGTAAATTAAAGCTATTTTAAGTATAAAGCGTACAAAATATGTTTGCTTTTATTTTTTTTATTTAAATAGCTTTTATAGCTTTTTAAATTGCTTTTATATGCTAAATAATTTTAAATAACAATAGCAAATTATAATTAATTTATAAGTAAGTTTTAAATACTAATAAAATAAAAACTAGTTTATTAAAGCTTATTATATTATTTAATATTTTTATAGCTATTTATAAAATTAATTTATTATTATTTTAATAGCTAATTTTTTTAATAATATTAAAAGCATAGTATAAAGAAAAATGTGTGCGTTTAATTTTACTAAGTACTTAATATACTTTAATAAGCATTTTTTTATAAGTAATTTTTATAATTTTAGCACTAGTATAAAACTTTTTTAAAGCAAAATTAGTACTAAAGTTATAAACTATATAATTAAGCAATTTTTAGTAAACGTTAATCTAATACTTATAAAGTATATTTTATGCTTTATATGCTTTTATTAATTAAATAAAAGTTGTAGCTTAAAATAACGTAGCTAAATTAATAATGTAAAAAACCTGTTTTTTATTAATTTAAATAATATTAATAATAACTTTATAGTTAAATTTATAATTATTTTTTAAAGTAAATTTAAACTATTTTAGCGCTAGGTTATATATTTAGTAATAATAGCAAAACTTTTAAATTGTTTTTAAAATAAAGTAATTAACTTTATAATTTGCTATAATTAATATTTATTTTAGTTTTACTACTTAAAAATATTTAAATTGTTTATAAAGCTAGTATAACTTAGTTTTAATAAAGTATATAGTAGCTTTATAAAAGTATATATTAAAAAATAAA
>MU401880.1:0-19215 GCA_022579005.1 Poronia punctata
TAAAACTATTTTTATATATAAAAGTAAATAGTAACGTTTATAATATAATTTTAATTATTATAAACTAGTTTATAAAAATAATATTATTTATTTTTATATAAAAAACGTTTAATATTACTAAGCTTATAATAATTATATATTATAAAATAAATTACTAATATAAGTTTTTTAAAAAAATTATAAGTAATAAAAATAAACTTATTATAAGTAAATTTTAAAAAAAGTTTTATAAAATATAAAAAATATATTAATAGCTATTTATTATATAATATTTTTAAATTAATAGCTAAATAAAATAAATATACTAAACTTTAAAAAAATATTTTTATACTTTTTATAATAATAAGCTAAATAGCTAAATTAAAATATTAGTAAATATTAAGTTTATATATAATAAAATAGCTAATATATTATTATAAGCTATTTATTATTTAAAGTATTATATAAATACTACTTAAACAATATTAAGTATATATTAAAGCAGCTTTAATTTAATATTTAAAAAGTAAAAAAAAAGCTATAGCAAATATAAGCTATATGCTATATAGTTTATAAGTACTAAAAATAAGTAATAAAATTAATATAAAAGTATTATAATAAGCGTTATATATTAAAAAACTTTTAAGTAAATAATATAATAAAGCTATTAATAATATACTTTAAGTTTAAATATAAAAAAAGCTAGCTTTTATATATATTTAAATTAAAGTTATTAAAAAAGTAAAAACTTAAATATATTAAATTTAATTACTAAAAATTTATTTTTAAATTTATAATATATTTTTTATTTTATTATTTAAGCTATAAATAAACTAGCTAAAAAATGCTAATAAAATAGCGCTACTTAAGTTAAAAAATAAGCAAAAAAAATAAGTAATAAAAATATTATTTAATATTAAAAAAATTAAAGTAAATAAAAATACTTAGTAAAATAAAAAAGCTAGCTAATAAAATATAATATTTAAAAGCTAGCTAAATATTTAATAAATATAAGCTGCTTACTAAATTAGTATAAAAAAAAGTTAAAAAAGTTTATATTAAATAAAATAATAAATAAAGTAGTTATAATTAATATAATAAATATTAAATTATAAAATATATATTTAGTTAATAAAAAAATAGCAAGCTATTATTAAGTAAGCTAAACTAAGCTATAATATTATAAAAAATAAAAAAACTTATATTTTAATAAACGTATTATAATTTAAAACATATTTAAACTACTAATATAAAAAGTATTATTATTAAATAAAAAGTTAATAAATAAAAGCTAAAAAGTAGCTAAAAAGTAAATAATATTTTATACTATTAAAATAGCTATAATTAAAAATAAGCAATATAGTTTAATAAATATTATAAATAAAGCTAGTAATAATAATAAAAACTATATTATAAGCAAAAATCTTTTAATAAGCTTTGCTAATATTAAAAAACGCTTTAATATTTTTATTTTTATAAGCTTTTTTAAAGTTTAGCTTTTTATTAGCAGCTTTTAAAATAAGTATATATAACTAGCGTAAATAAGTATTTAAATTGCTTAAAAAGCTATTTTAGTATTTTAAAAAAAAATAAAAAACTAAGCTTTATATATAATATTATTAAAGTTATTAAATAAAAGCTTTTTTTTGCTAATATAAAACTACTAAGTATTAGTAAATATATTAGTAAATAAGTAGTAAAGCTATAAACTATAAAAAAAAGCAAATATAATAGTTAATAAAAAATAAATAATAATTAACTTTTAATAAATAGTAATATAGCATTATTTTTTTTAAACTAGTATAACTAGCTTTTTTAAAAAAATAACTATATATTAAAAAGCTAAGCTTGCTTTAAATAAATAAAATATATATTAACTTATAATAATAAAAGTATTATTTAATAAAATAGTATTTATACTTATATTTTTATTTTTATTTTTATTTTTATTTTTATTTTTATTTTTATTTTTATTTTTATTTTTAGCTTTAATAGTAGTAGCTTAATAGTTTTGCTAAGCGTTTTTAGTTTTAGCGCAAAAATAAATAATATACTATATAATTTATTAAGCTATATTAATTAAAGTAAAAAATATTTAAAGAAAATAAATATTTAAGCAAACTAATAAGCAAAAAAGTAATAAATATATAGCATAATAATTTTAATAGTTTTTTTTATAAAAAGTATAATTAACGTTGCTAAAGCAGCAAAAATAGTAAATATAAAAATTTAAATATATATTAAAAATATACTGCTAGCAAAGCTTTTTACTAAGCATTTTTATAATCTTTAGCTTATTACTATTTATTTAAACAAAATTATAATTAAAATTAAAAATTTAATAGTTTAAAAATAATTAATTTATTTTAGTATTAAAAGTATATTAATATATAAACTTAAAATAAAAAAGCTTTAAAAGCAGCATAATAGTAATTACTTAATAAAAAGCTTAATAAAATAATAATGCTAAAAAAAAAGTAAATACTAAAATAAAGTTATAAATTAAAAAAAAAATATAAAGCTAAGTATAAGCTAATAAGTTAATAAAAAAATAGCTTATAAAAAATAATAAATTAATTTAATTAAAAAAATTAAAAATAGGCCTAATTAGCAAATATACTTATAAATACTAAAATTATTAAAAACTAGCAACTTAAAAAAAAAGCAATATAATAAAGTACCTAGCTAAAAAACTTATTTGCTAAGCTATTTATATATAAACTACTTATTAGCTAAAGCTATACTAACTAATAGCTAAAACTTTGCTAATTATATTATTTTTAATCTTTTTAGTTAGTTTAGTTACTTACTTAGCTAACTAAATAAAAGTTATTTAATATACTTAGTTTTTAAAATTGCTAGCAATATTACCTTATAATTACATTATTGCTTAAACCTTTATACCTAGCACGCCTAGCCTTTAAAAGCAAGTCTTCTTTTATTAAAAGGGGTTAAATTAAAAGGGGTTAAATTAAAAGGGGTTAAATTAAAAGGGGTTAAATTCAAGGGGGTTAAATTAAAAGGATTAAAGGGGATTAAAGGGGGTTAAAAGGGCTGCAAATACCTAGGCGCCTAGGTTAGCCTTGTATGAAATGCGTTAAAAAACGTTGCAAAAACTGTGAATAGCTTCAATTTTAGAGGCACGGGTAGGTAGACCGTATCACCAGATGCGAAGCCACACTATACGCCATCCGGCCCCAGGTGCCTAACACTGCACTACAGCAGATCTAGCACACACCCTACAGCAGATGCAGCACACCTCTTATAAATTTACTACACTATTTTATAGTCCCCTTTACTAACTAACCTATACAGGCATTTTAAATGTTTACAACGTACTTTCCGAGGGCTTGATGCTTCTTGCTAGCTTAGGTAGGTAGGTACTTAGGTAATATCTAAGGTAGACGATACACGGGTCTTTACGATCCCGAGCTCACGCGGCTCTCTATGTAACTCAGGCGTCTAGTCAAACTTCGAACCCAACGGGGCCTAATGATGAGGTAACGTATCATGTTGTCAATACGTCACAGTCATTGCAACCTTTCCGGATACGAAAAAGGTGTAAATAAGCGTGGGTGTCATGTCCGAAGCGAAAATTTGTTGTAGAAAGTGGGACGTATACCCATTTCGCGTTGTACGGGATAATGAACAATGTCTTACCAGTGTATTGTTTGTTCCCAGCCGGGTACAGAAAGTATACAAAGCCGTTCCTTCTTTTCCCAGACAAGCGCAACAACAAGGAAACCATTGTCGCAGAAGGACAACAAAAACTACTGTCATGCAAGCCCAGTCATCTATACTCCAGTACATAAGGTATCAGAAGGAGGGGGAGATATTGCCATGCAGTTTACTCTTATCTAGATAACATAGCAGCGTTTTGAATTGGACCAAGCAAACAGTGACGTCGAGTTGAGTTCTAGTCCTGGACATAGACAACAAGAGACGTTTCTTCTTCCTCTGTTCCAGCACGATGCCCACCGCAAAGAAAAGAAGATCGGTGATATTCACACATTTATGGCAGCAGGTCTCCTCACCTACACGCCCTCAAAGTGCAGAACCAGGCATTCCCTTGACGGGTAATCAACACTCGTCCAGGAAGACACCCAACGCTGAGCAAGATAGCAGCAACCCCGCCGACAGAACTATGAGAGATGAAAGCTGGAGGCTTGAGGACGCTGGTTCAGTATACAGCAACAACGACAATAACGACCCAGACGACCTGCCCGCTCCTGAAAGGCACGTCTTGAGACAACCTGCTAGCTTGTACGAAGACATAGCTGCCTTAAACCCGTATGTTGCCGAGTCAACAGAGCCAAGAGATCCGAGAGTACACCTGTGTCTACCTTCGCAATCCGAAGTTAGCGCGCGTGCGGACAGAGAACAACAGATGGTTGCACAGATGCGTCAGGAGTTCCAGTTGCAGCTTGAAGTTACCATTGCAGAAGAAACCGCCTCACTTGCAGTATTGAAGTTACAGTTACATCTGGGTTGTACTGGGCAAGAATAGAGGTAAGCAGGGAGATATTTGAATTGAAGGCAAAAAGAGAGTTTCACAAGTCTGCCAGTCGTTGATATATGGGGTTTACATGAGCTAAATGTAAGATATGTCTGCAACGCAACATGGCAAGATGAAGCCTTGCTAGGAGATGCCCCTATCTTAAATTTAACATAAACAATAGCTATAACCCACCAAGCAAACATTCTTTATAAAAAGATAAATATATATATATATTAATGTCTATTAGTAGGTAAGCCGCTCTTAGTGCTAGAGCCTCATTCCCCACCGAAGATGAAACCACAAACCCGACCCTCTGAACAATGCTCTAACTGTCCCAAAACGCCTTCGTGTTGTGAAAATCGTCACTGACTTGTGTCCCGTAATTCCAATTATGTTCATGAATGAGTTGCCAACAGGCAATAATAATGCTCCATGCTCAAAGGCTCCTTGCTTTATTTTTTTTGTATTTGGGCCCCTTCCGCTTGTGCTCTTTGCTCTCTGTGTGGGCCGTGTTGGATGCCCGGAGCCCCGTGAGCGTATGCCCACGCCCAATATTGGTCGATGAACCCTAATGATAATTGAATATGCCGAGGACAGTTGCCATTGAGAGGACAACCGTCGCAAGACACTTTCTCCTCGAGGTGTCCTGCTGCCCCCCCTCTCTTACCATAGTTAGCGTTTTCGTTCGTACCATTGTGATCGCGTCATGGCCGACAACACTTGACTATGAGGAGAAGATCAGCGCATTATACCGTCTTGCCTCTACAGTCAGGGATCTTTACGCCGGGCTTCAGCCTGCGGTCGACGTCGAGGAGACCCCAATGGTCTTCCCACTCCTTCCCTTCCTCATTGAAGGCAAACTTCCATGGCTCGTCAAACATTTCGAACCAAAAGTAGTTCGTACCCTTCTCAAGGGCTTGGCATACCCAATTGTCCATTAGCGTATTCAATTCTTTGATTCCCGCTGTGGCACCTCTCTCACAGGTCACTGCACCGCCACAGTCGGTACCACCTTGGCTTGGCCATCCGATCTCCGATATAACGTTCTTTTCCGCCTCAGACTTGAAAAATGTACCTGCTTTGTTGTTCCAGAACGTGTAGGTCCACGAAGCAGCTTCGTCGGCCTGCTGGCCCGCAAAGAATGGATGGACATTTCCCATGATATAGTCGCTTATTTCAGCGAGATCTGGATCCCAATTATCACCCAAATCGCTAGTAGCCACTGGGAGGTCCCAATCGTGACGGCTAAGGTTGGCTCGCACAGTGTCTAATAGGTTTCCCAGTGCCTGTGCTGTCATCTCCTTGCGGAAGAGGATCTCATTGCCAATAATCAGCCCCTTGAACGGCTTATCGCCGTATTGGTCAAGCACCCTCCACATCTGGTCAAGCTGACGGGCATTGGTAGTTTCATTATTGTCCTGCCATACGCCAAGCCAGATCTTGATCTCGTCCTGCATCTTCAACTGCTGCAAGGCGTGAATAGTCATCTCGGTCTGGTTACAATCAGTCCCGTAAAGACGGATAGTATTTGTCAGCTGTGAGAGAATAGCAAGGTCGCGCGTCACGTTATTCTGCGATGGCGGGTGTTTCATACAGTCGGGGTATTGGACGTTGAGAGGTGTATAGTCGACTCCGGGGAATACCTTATGAAGGTCGGGGTTGTTTAACAGGGCCTTGATATCGACCGAATTGATGTCGAGATCTCCGTTCTCCTCCATGTCTTGTTCCGCCGTCTGCCATACTGCACCTCCGCCAGCCGCTAGTCCGGCTCGAGTTCCACCCTTGGAACTACCGCTTCCGCCGCCCGAGTTGTTTGACTTCTTGGCGAACATCGATCCGAGCACACCACCGACCACGGCGCCAGCAATAACCAGCAAACCAATGATACCTATTATCCAGCGCCACTTTTTCTTGCTGTTGCTTTGCTTTGCTATCCAATCGGACTTCTCTGGCCGAAGGGTTTGGTCGAATCCACCCGGACCCGCGCCTTGATACGTTGTAGCCGGATTCTGCACCGGGTCGTAGTTGACACCACTGTTCCGGGTTCTACCGATAAGACCCCCAAGAACACCGCCGGTTGTTGTAGCGCCGGCTGCCCCTGCGACAGGAATAGTACCAACTGGACCACGGTTACTGGAGTTGCCGAGGCTTAGCATACTATTCCTAGCTGACCGTCGGTACTCGAGCCCCTCATCGCCATCGTCGTCAATCTCGTTGGGATCGAACTGGCCCAGCCTGGGATCCATTCGTTGACCATAGGCAACTTGAGGATCTCGAAAAGGATCACTGTGGAAGCTGTTTAAACTCCTTGTCGGCGTAGGCCCAGATGGGGTAATATTTGGAGATGAAGCAAGGCCGCGGCCAAGTGTGTATGGGTTCTGGTTGTCCGACGCATAGTACCCTTGTGATGTCTCGTAGCCATGATCCTGGGCCCAAGGCTGGACATCCCCATAGGGGACAGTTTGGCCAGCACTTCGCTGATAAACTTGAGGGGGGTATGATGATTGCTGCTGGTAAGGATGTGCGTTTTTCATGGCATCCAGCCCGCTCTCTCGAGCATTACGTTCTGCAACGTTCATAGCGAGGCCAGGGATACCGCCGGCCGCAGCTTCGCTGAAATTGTCAGCGCCAGGGGTGATGCTGTTGGGCTGTGTTCTGTGGTTCCAGGTGGGCTCTACTGGCTCGTCGTGAAGCGGTGATATAGGCTGCGCTGTAAAAGTGGCTAGTTCTCGTTGTGCGTTACCGGTCCGGTCGCTATTTTGGCGCAGCTGGGCGAAAGCTGGCTCGGGATGGGTAGCGGTGTGGGTGGCATAGACCGGCGACCGAGGCGGATATGTGGTGGTTGAAGGATGGTCTTCGTAAGGCGTTGAAAAACCGACCCCGAAATGTGGTTGAGAAGGCTCAAAGCTGTGTAGCGTACGGTCCCCGGGAGGAAGCGTATCGCGGATATGGGCTCGAACTTCGTTACCGCGATGGGGAAATGAGGCGTCGAGAGGTGCTTGTTCGCCTGGATCCGAATCAAATGAGTAACGGGGACCCATGTTGTCCATGTCTCAGCGACCTTTAGCTGTTAAGGCAGCGGCCGGCAGGTGTTTGGACCAATGAGGCAGGAACAAGGGAATATGGCACGGTACAACGCAGTGCCACCTAATTTCAAAGTCAGACATTTTCTACATCCATACGGGTGGCATGACAAGAAGCGAGTTTCAGAGGCGCTCAATAGTCACCTACCGTAGAAGCCGGCTTAGCAGCGCACGCTAATACACGGAGTCTCCCTTCACAACAATGGGAGGTCCCCTGGCGCATATAGGAACGTAACCCACTGATGAGTATACTCCTACACAATGTAGCGGACACAGCAGCCCCCGGCAAAAGCACTATGTCCTTGAAAAGGGCCAATTCGGTGGGCAATTGGTTGACAAACAGATTTGGACCAAAGTCAATCCGTCTCTTGGTACGACAGAAGCGTTATACTACCACACGAATACAAAGCGGACAAACAAACCTCTGTAACAGAGATATATAAAAAGGAACAGGCGCCCCGTCACTAAATTTACAAAGGAGGCACGCTTTGAAAACAAGTCTTGCTAAGGTTAAACAACCACCGAGCCGCCAGTAGGTGGGGGATCGTGGAGGCAAATGGGAGAGATGGCTAGAATTGAAAGTCAATCGAGGGGAGTGCCTGTTTTACTTTGAATCAACATTGAAATGCAAGGGTGTGAGTGTGTGGCTTTTGGTTGACCGTCCTTTTTTCCATATTGTCAACAATGTGGATCCTTCACCATCCTCAGGAGCCGAGTACAGTACGTCAAGGATCTTTGTCCTTTACCATGTGTTATACTGTGCCCAGGATAGTTTAAGTTAGGGAAGCAAGTATCAGAGTTAAATACAAGTACTGCTTGACAAATGCGTACCGCTCACAGCAATTTCTAGAATATATGTCTGTAATGTTTTGGATGACTTGAGTATATAGGTAGGTAGCCCCAGGCCTATCTAACCTAGTCCTGTACCCTGATCGCAAACGACATTTACCAGCAATACCTACTCAGATCAACCGCTACGAGTACATTAACTACAACTGCGGACAACAAATCAGAGGGTAGTGGTGTGCCAGGCTTGTCACCTTGTCTACTGGGTAACAAAAACGACAGTGGTAAGCAAAGGGCTGTGTATTTCCCTACAAAGTCTATATTTGGCTTGGAGATTTCCTGTAAGCCTAGGCAAGCTATTGTATTAGCTTATCCATTGTATACTCTTTTAAGTATATATATAATATCTATAAATAAGTTGTTAACTAATAAATTAAAGCCTAAGAATACTTAAATTTATAAGTTAGGTTTTAAATATATAATATTTTATTTTTAAATAAACATTTAATATTATATTATATATATATAATTAAATAGCTATATAATATTAATATAAACCTTTAAAAACTTTATAATTAAATAAGTATAAGCTAATAATAATATTAATATAATAAAGCATATATATTAATATTTATATAAAACTTATATAATAAAGCACTTATTTATAAAATATACTTACTAAGCTATTTATATATAAACTATAAGTTAGCTAAAGCTATACTAGTTAATAGCTAAAGCTTTACTAGTTATACTTTTTTATTTTTATTTTAGCTAGCTTAGTTATTTAATTAGTTAATTAAATAAAAATTATTTAATATACTTACTTTTTTAAAATTACTAGCAATATTACTTTATAATTAACTTATTATTTAAACCCTTTTAAATTATTATAGTTTAATATATTTTAATAAATAGATTAATTTATTTTATATATTAAACTTAGCTTATATTAAAGCTTTAATAACTTATATTAATTCTTTTTAACTAAGCTTTTATTAATTGCTTTTTTATAGCTATAATTTAATTTTTAATTTTTATAGCAATAATATTTTACTTTAGCTACTTATAGTTATATATTAAAGCTTTAATATTATTTTATATTAATGCTTTCTTTGCTTAATAAGTAGTTAAAGTAACTATGCGTTTTAATTTATTATATTTATAATTTAGCTTAAATAGGTATTTTTTTAGATTTTTAAACCTTTATAAAAACCTTTATAAAAAAGCTTTTATAATAAAAGCTTTAATATAATGAAAATTTAAAGTTAAAATACTACTTTTTAAATTTTAAATCTTTTACTAAGTTATTATTTAATAGCATATTAATTATTATAATAAGTAATACTATTTACTTTAAAATCTTTAATTTACTAGTAAGCCTTATATCTTTTATAGTTTTTTTGTTTTTATTTATTTATAAATTTAATTTAATTATTAGCTAGGATTTTAGTTTCTAATAATTTTTTTACTATTAAGTTTATTAAGCTTATTTATATTATTATTTGCTAATAATTTAGTAATTATAAACTGTACTTAGGTTTTAGTTTAAATCTCTTTATTAAATATTATATTATAATTTAAAAATATAAATATAAAAAAGTATAAAAGTTTAAATAATATATTAGTTATAAGGTAATATTATTAAAAGTTTTAAAACCTAAATAAATTAAATAACTTATATTTAATTAATTAAGTAAATAATTAAACTAGTAAAAAAACGTAAAAAGGTTAGAATACTATATCCTATCTATATAATATGATCCTATACCTTTACTATTGTATAACATTTATTATATAACATTATTTTTTATATAGAAAAGAGCTATAAGAGCTATTTAGCTATATAATAGCTAGTACTGTATACTAGACCAACTTTTTTTTTTAGTTAATTAATTTATTTTTATTTTATTATATAAAGCATACTACTTAATAGCTAGCAATTTTATTAATTGCTTACTATAATTATAACTATTTTATAAGCCTAGAGAACTTATAATATATACATTTAATTAATAATTAAACTAATAATAGTTATAGGTTTGCTAAATGTTTGCTAAATGCTTTTATAAACAATAATAATTTAAAAATAATTTTATAATATATTGCTATAGTTAAGTTTTTAAAAAATATAAATAATTAAAATATTTTTTAAGCTAAAGCAAATATAAAAATAGCACACTTAAAAAGTATAGCTAATAAATATTTAAAACTATAATAACTGCTTACTTTGTTTTATTAATAAATTAAATAAATACTAGCCCTTTTACTATACTTTATAAGCTAAAAAGTAAATAAATAAACATTTACTTTAAAAGTAAATAAGTTATATAACTAGGCTTTATAGTTATATACTAAAAATATAAACTAAAATATATTTTTAAATAACTAATATACTTTAAAAAAAAAAGGCTTAGCAATATTTAACCTTAATTAAACCTTGTTAGACAATAGCCTACTAGTACTAAATAATAGCTTACTAGTACTTTTAATACTAAACTTATTTTATTAAATATTAGCTTTATATTTAATAAATATAATAATAACTTTATTGCTAGCTAAAAAGTTTACTAAACTAATATAGCAAATACTTATTAAATAATTATTTTAACTTATACTATTATAAGCTTAAATATAATAAAATTAATAACTTTTTTTTATACTAATATAAAAGCAGCTAAGCTTAGTATTACGCTTAAATAAACTATTAAGCTTAAAGAAATTAGTTAAAAATATTGCTATATAAATAGCAAATAACTAAAAATCCTTTAATTTAAATAACTTTGCTTAAGCAGTTTGCTAAATAGCTAAAGCTATTACGTTTTTAGTATAAAATAAAAAGCGTATAAATAATAAAGGGTTACTTTATAATTAGAAAATTTACTATATTAAATATTTTAACTTAAACGCTAACGTTTTTTTTAAATAAGAAAACTATATTATAATAAAATTTAATACTTATTAGCAAAATATTTTACTTTTTAAAAACAACGTTAAAAAATATGCTAAAAATAAAAACTAACGCAAGATTATTTAATAGGACTTTTTTTAATTGCTGCGTAGTAACGCTTAATCTTAGTAGTTAAAAGAATATAATATAACTTTATAAGCTTAAATACTTTTTAACTTTAACTTAGCCTTTTACAAACTTAAAAAATGCTTTATTATACTAATAATAAATATGTTAGCAGCTTTATAAGATTTAAAAAATGTTTTTAAATCTTGCTAAATTTTTAAAAGCTAATTAATTTAAATATAGGCAAGTAAAGTAGCTTAATATACTAAGGCCGCTAAACGTAGTAATAACGTTTAATAAATATTTAAACTATATAATATAATATACCTTTTATTACAATAATTGCTTATTAAACTAAACGCTACTATTACTTTTTATAATTATTTTACTTATTTAAAAAAAAAAAGGCTATAGTATATAAAAAAGCAGTTATTACTTTAATATAGTCTATTAACTAATAACTTATAAAAAACAAAACCTTTATTAATATATAAATCCTAGTTTTAATATATTAAATATAATAAATAGAAAATATGTACTAAAAATAATAAAATAAATTATTTAATAATAAATATAACCTAGGCTATAATACTTGCTGCTATAAAGATAACTAATGCTAAAATAGCTGCAAAAACAAGCTACCTTAAAAAATAAAACAACGTAAAGGTTACTATTATAATTTATATAGTAATAAAAAAAGGCTACCTTGCTAATAATACTATTAAGTTAAATAGCTAATTTATAAACTAAATAGATTAAATAATTTTAATAAGCCTGACAATTTAGCTTAATAAGCAAACAAGGTCTAGGTAGTATTAATCAAAATAAATAAAAAAGCATATAAAAAGCAATTAATAAAAAACGGTTATTTTCTTTTAAAAGATTTATTAAATAAAAACAGCAGCGACGGCTATTATACTAATAAAGCTAACACTATAAATAATAAATAGTATAACTATTACTTTTTTATAGCTTTTATAATATCTAAGCTTTTTATAATAATATTAAAAACTTAGCGTACTTATTAAAAATATAACAAAGTTTTTTTATTTTAAAATAAGTGTATAATATATATAATAAAAAATACTTATATAAAAAAACTTAATTTTTCTTAAACGTAATATAAGGTATTAAAAGTATAATTTATAATAATAGGCAAATAGTACTATAGTTTTATAGTTAAAAACGTAAAAAATAAAAAAAACACTTACTTAGCAAAGGCTTTGCTTTTTTTACTTAAAATATTAATAAACTAAAAAATATAGTATGTATTAATGCTTATTTAAAAGTTGTTAAATCCTATTAAGCTCTGCTTAATTATATTTATATATAGCTAATAGTTAAACTAATATATAACTTATAAATATATATAGTTTATACTAATTTAAAAGCATTAAGCATTATAGTTAGCAAAAAGTAGCTATAAAAAGCTAATATATAATATAAATAAACTACTGCAAAATAACTAATACTATTTAAAAAAATTAAAAAAATTATAAAACTTAATATAATTATAATATTTTTTTTATTAATTTAAATAAATATATAAATTAAAGTTTAAATAAATATTATAAAATAGCTATATAATAACTTAAAGCTAAAGCTGCTTTTAAACACTTTATAATTTAATAAATATAAAGTAATTTTATATATATTAAATAAATGCTTATATTTATTATTAGCAGCACACGTTAAGGTTTTAATAATATTTTATTATAAATATTAACTAATATAATAATAAGTTATTATTTAATTAAATATTGTAATACTACTTTAAATTATAGCCTTAGTTTTAGTTAATTATATAAACTTTTTAAAAAATAACTATATAAGGCTAAGACAGTTTTTATTTAAAGTATTAAATAAGGGTACAATAAACGCTTTTATAAATTAAAAATTATTAAAGCTTATTATATATATAAACTTTACTAACAAACGTTAGCGTTTTATAAAAAATTATTATTTAAGTACTATTAAAAACTATATTGCTAATAAGCTTTAATAAGTTAATTAAACTATAGCTAACTTTATTTAATTTATAAATATAGTAAAAAGCAAACTTAAATTTAAAATAAATAAGTATATAATATCTTTTTTAACTTGCTTTAAAAGTAATATAAATAACTTATAAACTATAATAAATATAAATAACTTTAACTTATTACTTACTTTATTAAATAAAAAAAATACTATAAAATTAGGTTTTATATAACTAAAACATATTTTATATATTATATTATTAAAAAAGTATATGTATTTAATAAGAACTTAAAAAAAGCAAAAAAACTAATAACTATTTTTTATAAATATAACTTTTAAAAAAATAGCAATATTATTAAAATACTTAAAAATAAAAAGCTTAAAATAAATCTAGTAAATAGCTAGCAAAGCTAAAAACAATGTATAAAACTATACTAATTAAAAGTAAAAAATTAATAAATTTTAAATTAAACGTTTAATAACTTATATAAGCAAAGTAAATTAAACTAAATACGTAAGCTAAGTTTATTTAAATACTTTATATTTATTATATAAAAAATAATTAAAAAAAAGCAAAAAGGTAAAGTAGTAATAAACTTATAAGCTTTTAATAATATTACTATTTTAAATATATACTTAATGCTATATTAAAAAAACGTTATTGCTAACTTAAAAAGTAAAAAATTTATTTTAATATTTAATACAACATTGTTTTTTTATTAACTTTTAGTATATATAAAATATTAAAACTATATAGTAATAATATTACCTAAAGAATTAAAAGTATTAAGTATTGCTTTAATAAGCTTTAAAAATAGCTTAGCATATAGCTAACGCTTTATAAACTAATAACTTTGCTTTTATACAAAGTATTGCAAAGCATATATAAATAATATAGTTATATTTAATAATTTATATAATAAATATAAAAAACACTTATATAAAATTTTAAAACTATTTTAAAACATTAAACTTGTAATATTTTTAAAAAAGTCCTTTTATAATTATTTTATAGTTAAACTTTTTAGCCTAGAAGTTAACAAATTAAGCATTAAAATTACGCAATTTTAAACAAAAGCAATTTGCAAAATTAAAATGCTTATAAACCTAGCTAACTTTAAAATATATATTAAAATAATTATATAATTATAAAAATATATTTTATAGTACTAATAAAAAATTGCCTTTTTATAAAAAAAAAAAAATATGCTAGCAGTAGGCTAAAAAGCTAATAAGATTTTTAAAAAAAACTTATTTACTAAAAAAAATAAACCTTAAAACGCTTATTTAAACTTATAATATAAAAGCTATAAGCATTTTAAATAATATAAATAAATTTTTTTTAATTAAATTATTTTGTTTATTAAAATTACTAAAAACAAGTTTTTTTTAAAATTAACGCTTTAGCAAAAAAAACCTATAAAATAATGATTTTTTATATAAAAAGCAACTAAAACAGCAGTTTTATACTAATAAATAAAATCTAACTAATTATATACTTTAGCAAGGTTTTTTTTAAAACAAAATAAAAATACTATATAACTAAATTAAAAGTTTTATACTTAGTATAGCTTTATAAACATTTTAAACTGTAAATTTAATCTTGCTAATAGCTTATTTTAATACTTACTAATTATTGCGCTACTTAAAAAATTATAAACTAATATAATATATAAATAATAAATATTATAAAAATAAACTTTAAGTTAGTTTAAGCCTTAATATATTTTAAACAATATTTTTTAAATATATGCTATATTTTAAAACATATTAGTTTAGTTTTAAACGCGCTTTTTTAACTGCTTATAAAAGTAAACAAAAAAAACTTAAAAAATAAGGTATATAAAAGCAAAAGTATTTTTAATAATATATTATATAATATATATTATATATATAATATATAACTTTTTAATAATTACTAATAAAAACTTATTAATAGCTATTAAAAAAATATAAAAATAAAAAAGATTATATAGGCAATATTAGACCTAAAACAAGTTAAAAGGTTTAAATTTAAAATTATAAATAAACTTTTATATTATATACTTTATGCTAAACTAAATAAACTAGTTATTTTAAAACTAAAGGTTTAAAACTTATTTAAAACGGCCTATAATAATAAATATTATTTTAAAGCTAAATAAATAATAAAACTTTTGCAACCTTATTTTATTTAAAAAATAGTATAAAAAATAAAGGCGTATATTAAATATTGCCTATATTGCCTACTAAACAAAATAAACTAATTTAAACTACGTAGCACTATAAAGCTAATAAAAATAATAAGTTAACTATATTTTACTATTATATTAAACTTTATAGTTAGTATACTATTTATATTAGCTTATAATATACTATAAAAAATATTAAAACATAATATATATAACTATTGTTTTATAATTATATGCAAATTTTTAAAACGTATAATTTTTATACTTAAAAATATTAAATATATAGTAAAGTAATAAAGTTTTATAGTTTTTTAAATACTTTAACTTTATAAATAAAGCATACTAAAACAAATTATATTTAATAAAAACTTTTATTTTATATTAAAAGTATAAAGGACTATTTTTGTTAAAAATATTACTTAGTTAGCAACTTTAATAGTATATTACTTTTAAACTAATAGTTAGTTAAAATAAAAAAACTAAAAAGTTAAAATTGTTATTTAATACTATTATATAGCATTTAATATTTTATAAATATTAATAATTATTGCTTTATAATATATAATTAATAACTTTTATTAAGCAACAATAAGCAAATTGCTAAATAAAGTAGTTTTAAGGTTTAAGCTAATAAAATTAATTTTTATTAATAAGCTACTGCTTAATTTAATAAATTATAACGTAACTTATTAACTATACTAGCAAAAGGCCTAAATAGCTATTAACTTTATAGCAATAAATATAAAAATTTAATATAATAAAAACTATTAACTATAAAAATATAATATAAAAAACTAAATATATTTAAAATTATATAAAAAATATTACTTACTAAAAAAACTATTTTATAAATAGTTATAATAACAAGTAAAATTACTAACAATAATATAATATATAAAAAATCTAGTATATAAACTAAACTTTTTATGCTATTAAAAAATATACTAAGTTATTTTAGTAGCTTACTTATATTTAGTACTTTAATAATAAAATTTATATAATAAACGCTGCTTAAAACTTAAGCAAGTTTTTGCTAACAAAAATAATAAAAAATAAAAATTTTATAAAATTAAAAAACTAATAAGCTATTAAACTAACTATTTATATAAAGGTACTATTTTAAAATACTTTATATAATAAAAAAATATTTAGCTATATATAATATTTAGTATTTAAAGGCTATATTAATATAAAATATATCTTAGCTAGTATATATATATAATAAAGCATATTTAATAACTTTAAAAAAACTTAAAAAAAAAGCAAAAAATAAACTAAACTTTAACTTTCTTTTGCTTAAATATATACTATTAAACAATTAAAAAATAGTTATATTTATACTAAAAACAAATATTAAAGTTTAAATTTTAATAAAGTAAAAAAAGCATGTAATTACACTTTTTAAAATAATAAACTTACTTTTTATAAAATAAATTTTTTTATATTAATTTTATATATATTATAAAGTTTTTTACTTTATTTTTTATTACTATATAATTTAGCGCTTATATTTATAATAAATCTAATAAACTTAAAATATATATTTATAGCTTAAAGTTTTTAAAATATTTTTTAACTAAGATTTTTTATAAGCTTAAAATATTATAATTAGCTTAATAACCTAATAGTAATAAATAAAAAAGTATAATAAATCTAATAAAGTTAAAATAATTTAGTTTAATATAATAGCTACGCTTGCTATAAAAAAACAACGCTAAATACTTATATTTAACAAATATAATATAAATAAAATAAAGTTAAATTTATAATATATAATTTAATACTAGCAAACTATATTAATACTTATTAAATTATAACTATACTTAAATATATAAATAGTTTTAATATACTTAGTATAGTGCTAACTTAATAGCTAATAATTAAACAACACTATATAAAGCAAAGCAAAAAATATACTTAAACAAGCTATTATAGCAAAAAACCTTAGCTAATAAAAAACAGTAAACTTATTTTTGCACTAGTAATTGCTTTTAAAATGTTTAAAGTAATTTATATAGCTAAAAACGCTAATAATAAACTTAAAACAATGCTAAAAAACGTTGCTAAAAAACTATAACAAGCAGGCCTTATCTAGCTAATTAAAAATCTAGCTATTAAAATTATTTTTAACTACTAAGTTAAATAAGCTAATATATAGCAATATAAGTATAAAAACTACAAACTAAGTAATATAAAAAACAACCTTAAACTATTTACTTAAACCTAACTAATTTTTTATTTAATTAACAATTTTTTACTTAAATCTTTAACTAAATTGTAAGGGTTTAAGCAATAAGGTAGTTATAAGGTAATGTTGCTAGCAATTTTAAAAACTAGGTATATTAAATAACTTTTGTTTAGTTAGCTAGGTAGGTAACTAAACTAGCTAAAAAGATTAAAAAAAGTATAATTAGCAAAGCTTTAGTTATTAGTTAGCGTAGCTTTAGCTAATAGATAGTTTGTACGCAAATAGCTTAGCAAATAGGTTTTTTAGCTAAGTGCTCCGTTATACTGCTTTCTTTTTTAAGTTGCTAGTTTTTAGCAATTTTAGCATTTATAAGTATATTTGCTAATTAGGCCTATTTTTAATTTTTTTAATTAAATTAATTTATTAGCTCTTATAAGCTATTTTTTTATTAACTTATTAGCTTATATTTAGCTTTATATATTTTTTTTTATTTATAACCTTATTTTAGTATTTACTTTTTTTTTAGCATTATTATTTTATTAAGCTTTTTACTAAGCAACTGCTATTATGCTGCTTTTAAAGCTTTTTTATTTTAAGTTTATATACTAGCATACTTTTAATACTAATATAAGTTAGTTATTTTTAAACTATTAAATTTTTAATTTTAATTATAATTTTGCTTAATTAAATAGTAATAAGCTAAAAATTATAATAATGCTTAATAAAAAGCCTTGCTAGCACTATGTTTTTAGTATATATTTAAATTTTTATATTTGCTATTTTTACTATTTTAGCAACGTTAATTATGCTTTTTATAAAAAAAACAATTAAAGTTATTATATTATATATTTGCTGCTTTTTTACTTATTAGTTTATTTAAATATTTTTTTTTTAAATACTTTTTGCTTTAATTAGTATAGCTTAATAAATTATATAGTATACTACTTATTTTTGCGCTAAAATAAAAAACGCTTAGCAAAACTATTAAGCTATTATTACTAAAGCTAAAAATAAAAATAAAAATAAAAATATAAATATAAATGCTACTTTATTAAATAATATTTTTATTATTATAAGTTAATATATATTTTGCTTATTTAAAGTAAGCTTAGCTTTTTAGCATATAGTTATTTTTTAAAAAAAGCTAGTTATACTAGTTAAAAAAAAATAATATTATATTATTATTTATTAAAAATTAGTTATTATTTATTATTTATTAACTATTATAGTTGCTTTTTTTATAGTTTATATTTTTATTGCTTATTTGCTAGTATATTTGCTAATATTTAGCAGTTTTATATTAATAAAAAAAAGCTTTTATTTAATAACTTTAATAATATTATATATAAAGCCTAGTTTTTTATTTTTTTTTAAAAATATTAAAATAGCTTTTTAAGCAATTTAAATGCTTATTTGCACTAGTTATATATACTTATTTTAAAAGCTGCTAATAAAAAGCTAAACTTTAAAAAAGCTTATAAAAATAAAAGCATTAAAGCGTTTTTTAATATTAGTAA
>MU401881.1:6469-19166 GCA_022579005.1 Poronia punctata
TTTTAAAGTTTTTTTTATAAATATAAATCGTTTTAACTAGTTAAATTAAAGTTTATAAAATATGTACAAGCTAATTAAAAGTATAATTAAAGTTTAATTAAATTAAGTTAATAAAAGTAAAGCTATTTAAATTAAATAAGCATAGCTTTTATATAATATTTTAATACTTTAACTAAATGATTAGTAGTATAGCTTAAAAGTATTAAAAACTAAGTAAAAACTACTTAGCTAATGTTTTTAATCTAGCAAAAAGCTGTTTTAAAAGCGCTTTACTTTAACTAAACGCTTTTTTTTTAATAAAAGCCTTTTTTATTTTTTATAAAGTTTAATAAACATTAAAGCTAGTACGCTTTATAAAAATAGTTTATAAAATTTAAAATTACTTAAAACGCTAAGTTTATATAACAAGGCACTTAGCTAAAAAACCTACTTATTAAGCTATTTGCATATAAACTATATACTAGCTAAAGCTATGCTAACTAATAGCTAAAGCTTTGCTAGTTATACTTTTTTAATTTTTTTTAGCTAGTTTAGTTACTTACTTAGTTAACTAAATAAAAATTATTTAATATATTTAGTTTTTAAAATTACTTATAACATTATTTTATAACTACTTTATTGCTTAAACTTTTATATTTTTTTATTTTTTTATTTTTAAGTTATAATATAATATTTAGCAAAAAGATTTAAATTAAAAACTAAGCATAGTTTATAACTGCTAAGCAAATAACTAGCAATAATATAAACAAGCTTAATAAACTTAATACTAAAAATAAGCAATAAAAACTAAAAAAACTAGCTAATAGTTAAACTAAATTTATAAATAGCTAAAAATAAAAAAGTAATAATAAATATAATAAAAAAAGTAAAAAACTTAATAGTAAACTAAAAAACTTAATAGTAAACTAAAAAACTTAATAGTAAACTAAAAAACTTAAAATAAAATATGCTACTTATTAAAATAAATAATTAGCTAATAGCTAGTAACCTTTAAAAAAGTTAAAAAAATAAAAGCTATTTTTTAATTTTAAATTATTATTATATAATAGTTTATTTAATAAAAGCTTTTATTATAATAGTTTTTATAAAAGTTTAAAAAGCTAAAAAACAGTTTTTAAACTAAATTATTAATATAATAAATTAAAACTTATAATTGCTTTAGCTACTTACTAAGTAAAAAAAGCTATAATATAAAAATAACGCTAAAGGTTTTATATATAACTATAAGCAGCTAAAATAAAATATTATTGTTATAAAAATTAAAAACTAAATTATAATTATAAAAAAAGCAACTAATAAAAGCTTAGCTATAAAAATTTAATATAAATTATAAAAGCTTTAATATAAGCTAAATTTAATATTTAAATAAATTAACGTTTTTATTAAAATATATTAAATTATAATAATTTAAAAAATAAAGCTACTTTTAATAACTTTTAAAAGTTTATTTAGCAAAAAAACGTTAACTTAAAGCTATTTAAGCAAACTTTTTAAAAGTAATTATATAAGCTTTAATAATAAAAAAATAAAAATTTAAAAGATTTTTTTTTATTAGCAAATATTAGTATAAAAGCTTAAAAGCGCTATATTACTAAAAAATAATAGCTAACTAGCTTTTAACTATTAGTATAAGCTTTTAAAAAAGTTAAAAAAAAGTTTTAATAAAGCAGCATATATTATTTAATAATATAATAATAATATATTATAAAGCTAAAAAGCAATAAAATATTTAGTATTATACTAGTAAAAAATATAAACTGCTATAAAAGCAAAAATATATTAAATGCTTATTAAAGTAAAAAAACTAGTAAATAACTTAAAAGCGCTTAAATAGTTTTAAAAAAACTAATAACTTATTTAAATAATAAATAAATTAAAATTAAAGCAAATTAGCATATATTAGTAATAGCTTTATAAAGTACTATTGCTATAGTAAAAAAGCTATATAGCTAAGCTTTGCTTAAAAAATAAAACGTTAATATTAAACTACTAATTAAGCAAAGTTAAATTAAAGCTTATTAAATAGCTTAAAAGTAAAGTATAAAATATTTAAATAGCTTAATTAAACTTTAAAAATAAAAAGTTAAACGCTAAGCTAAAATAAGTTAATATATTTAATTTACTTTAATATAGTTTTATAAAGCGTTTAGCATTATAAAACTATTTTATATAATAGCTATAGTTTTTTTAAATAGTAAATAAAAGCTAAAAAAGTTATTATAAATATAAATATAAAAGTATAAGTTAATATTATATATAAAAACTTTAAAATAAAATACTTATAAAAAATAAATATTTTATTATTTTTATTAATAAAACTAAATAAAAAGCTAATAAAGTATTAAGCAGCTTATATAGCTAGTTTTTAAATAATTAACACTTAAAAGGTTAAAAAAACTTTTAAGCAAGTATTTTATATAATATATAAAAAGTAAAAAGTATTAAAGCTTTTAATATTATAGCTAAAAATAAATTAGTTAAATATATTATTAAATATAGTTTTTATTTTATAGTTTTATAGCAAATCTTAAAAAATAAACTTTAAAAAGTTTACTAAAAATATAATTAGTAGTTAAGCAGCATATATTATTAATTTAATAAATATAAGTATTAGTTTTAAAAAAAGTTGCTATTTTTTAAAATTAATAATAAGCTTAGCACTAAAAATAAAATTAATTTATTTAAATATTTTAAAGCGTTTTAATATATATACTTTAAGCTATTAGCAAAAACGTTATTAGTACTAAAAAAAGCATAATATATAATAAACTTAGTAAAAAAAGTATAAGTACTATTTAGTTTAATTTATTTTATTATAAAAGCTTAATAATAAATATTTAAAAAGTATTTTAAAAAAAACTTATAAGTAAGCTATATATAGTACTTAAAAGCAAATATAAAAGCTTTTATTTTATTTATATTAAAAAAAAAACTATAAAGCTTTATATTAATTATAAAAGCTTAAACAAGGTAATTATAAAAAATAAGTATTTTTTACTTTTTATATTAAAAGTAATAAATAAGCTAAAGTTAGTAAAGATTTTTTTAAAGCTAAACTTTAAAAATATTTATTATTATATTTAAATTAAATATAGTAATAAATAAAAAACTACTTTTTAAATAAAGTATAAATATTTTAAGTATATAGTTATATTTTTTAAACTAATTAATACTTTTATAATCTTTTAAGCTTATATATATAAAGTATTAGCTAAGCTAGTAAATTATATTTATTAAGTTTATTTAAATAATATTATAGTTTAAAAAAAAAGCATTTTTAGTTAGTTTATAAGCAATTAGCAAAGTATTAATTATTTATAAAGCTATTAAAATATAAGTTTTTTATAATTAAAATAAAGTTTTTAAAGTTTATTATTATAATTAAAAAAATAAAAATAAATCTTTAAAAGTTATTGCTATTTAAAAGTAAAAAGTACTAACTTTAATATATAATATATAAATATTTTTAAAGTTTATAAACTTTTATAAAATGTTTATAGCTAAGTATATAAATATTACTATGCTAATTATAGCAATTTTAAAAAGTTATACTTTACTAAGCTATATTTTTAAATAAACTTTAAAAATAAATTAAATATTTAAAAATATAAAAAAAGCTTTTATATTAATAGCTACTTTTTACTACTAAAATAGTTATTTAAATATTAAAATAAAAATAAATATATTAATAAAAGTAATATTAAAAATATTATTATAGCTTTATAAAAAAACATTAAAACTAATTACTTATTAATTATAAAAGCTAATAAATATAAAAACTAAATAGGTAATAAGTTAATAAAAGCTTTTAATAATTATAAAAAGCTATAAATATTAGCAGCAATACTTTAAAAAAATAAATAAAACTTTTATAATATAAATAAATTATATAGCTTTAAAAAACATAGTTAACTTATTAATATAAACCTTTTAAAAATAGCTTACTTATTAAGTATATAAGTTAGCATAGTTTAATTTTAATATAAAATATTAATTAAGTATATTAAATCTAGCAAATAAACTATTAAAAAAGCTAAATTATATAATTAAAACAATTTAATATAAAAATATAATACTAATAGTAAAAAAAGCTTTAACTAGTTAGCAAGCTACTATAAGCAATATAGTAGTTATTAATAAAAACTTTATTTTTTTAAAAAAAAAGTAAAACATTAGCTTATATTATTAAAGCAGCTTAAAAAACTTTATTAAACTTATATTTATTAGCTTATTTAATAATAAAAGTATAAATTATAAATTTATAAGCTTATAAAGTACTAAACCTTTATTATATAATTATAAATAACTTTTTAAAAGCAAAAAAGTAAAAAGTACTAATATATATGCTTAACTTATATATTATATACTATATAAATAATAATAGTAACTTATTTAGTAAAAGCTACTATTAAAAGTATAAAAACTACTTTTTTTTAAAAAAAAGCTAAAATTATTACTTATAACTAATATATTTTATATGCTAAAGCTAAAAAATTAGCTTAAAGTAAAATAGCTTTTAAACTAGCAGCTTTAATATAGTTTTATAAAATAGTTTATAAACTATAAGCTAAAAACTTTATTTTTATAAAGCTTATAAAAATTATATACTATAAAGCTAAAACTTATAAAAAATATTATATTAATAATAAAAATATATTATACTTTAAAAAGTAGCTAGTAATTTTAGCTTAAAAAGCTTTAATAAAGCAACTAATATATTAGCACTATAATAACTTAAAAGCTAAGTATAAAAAAAAATTTATTAAATTATTATAGTATAAGTTTTATTAAAAAAGCTTAAAGCAAAACGTTTAAAAATATGTTGCTAGCTATATATAATATAAAAAAGCTTAAAAGCTAAAGTATAAACTTTATAAAATATTTTAGTTATTATTTTTATTAAAGCAGTTTTTTTAAAAAGTTAGCTTAGATTTTATTATAAAACTATTTTTATATATAAAAGCAAATAATAATATTTATAATATAATTTTAATTATTATAAATTAGTTTATAAAAATAATATTATTTATTTTTATATAAAAAACGCTTAACGCTGCTAAGCTTATAGTAATTATATATTATAAAGTAAATTACTAGTATAAACTTTTTAAAAAAAATATAAGTAATAAAAATAAACTTATTATAAGTAAATTTTAAAAATAATTTTATAAAGTATAAAAAATATATTAATAGCTATTTATTATATAGTACTTTTAAATTAATAGCTTAATAAAATAAATATATTAAACTTTAAAAAAATATTTTTATACTTTTTATAGTAGTAAGCTAAATAGCTAAGTTAAAATATTAGCAAATGCTAAGTTTATATATAATAATAGCTAATATATTATAATAAGCTATTTACTATTTAAAGTATTATATAAATACTACTTAAAAAATATTAAATATATATTAAAATAGCTTTAATTTAATATTTAAAAAGTAAAAAAAAAGCTATAATAAATAAAAGCTATACGCTATATAGTTTATAAACATTAAAAATAAGCAATTAAGTTAATATAAAAGCATTATAATAAATATTATATATTAAAAAGGTTTTAAGTAAATAAAATAATAAACTTATTAATAATATATGTTAAATTTAAATATAAAAAAGCTAGCTTTTATATATATTTAAATTAAAGTTTTTAAAAAAGTAAAAACTTAAGCATACTAAATTAAATTATTTAAAATTTATTTTTAAGTTTATAATATATTTTTTATATTATTACTTAAATTATAAATAAACTAGCTTTAAAATAATAGTTAAATAGTATTGCTTAAGTTAAAAAATAAATAAAAAAATAAGCAATAAAAAATATTATTTAGTATTAAAATAATTAAAGTAAATAAAAATACTTAGTAAAATAAAAAAGCTAGCTAGTAAAATATAATATTTAAAAGCTAGCTAAATATTTAATAAATATAAGCTATTTACTTAACTAATATAAAAAAAAAGTTAAAAAAGTTTATACTAAGTAAAATAATAAATAAAGTAATTATATTAGCATATAAGCACTAAAGTTATAAAGTATATAACTTAGTTAATAAAAAAATAGTAAGCTATTATTAAGTAAGCTAAGCTAAGCTATAATATTTTAAAAACTAAAAACTTATACTTTAATAAATTTATTATAACTAAAGCATATTTAAACTACTAATAAAAAAAGTATTATTATTAAATAAAAAGTTAGTAAGTAAAAGCTAAAAAGTAGTTAAAAAAATAAATAATATATTATACTATTAAAATAGCTATAGTTAAAAATAAGCAGCGCAGTTTAATAAGTATTGTAAATAAAGCTAGCAATAGTAATAAAAACTATATTATAAGCAAAAATCTTTTAATAAGCTTTGCTAATTTTAAAAAGCGTTTTAATACTTTTATTTTTATAAATCCTTTTAAAGTCTAGCTTTTTATTAGCAGCTTTTAAAATAAGCATGCGTAATTAGCATAAGTAAGCATTTAAGTTGCTTAAAAAGCTATTTTAATAGTTTAAAAAAAAACATATTAAGCTTTATATAAAATATTATTAAAATTATTAAGTAAAAGCTTTTTTTTACTAATATAAAACTGTTAAATATTAGTAACTATACTAGCAAGTAAGTAGTAAAAATATAAACTATAAAAAAAGTAATAATAATAGTTAATAAGCAATAAATAAAAACTAATTTTTAGTAAATAGTAGTATAGCGTTTTTTATTATTAATATAACTAGCTTTTTTTTAAAAAGCAACTATATATTAAAAAGCTAAGCTTACTTTAAATAAATAAAATATATACTAACTTATAGCTATAAAAGTGTTTTTTAGCAAAGTAGCATTTTTTTGCTTATTTTTATTATTTTTATTTTTAGCTTTAATAATAATAGCTTAATAAGTTTGCTAAACTATAAAAGTTTTAGTATAAAAGCAAGTAGTAAAATATATAATATTTTAAGCTATACTAAATAAAGTAAAAAGTATTAAAAAAATTAATATTTAAAAGAATTAATAAGTAAAGAAATAGCAAACGTATAGCATAATAGCTATAATAGTTATACTTATAAAAAGCATAATTAACGTTGTTAAAGTAGCAAAAATAATAAATATAAAAATTTAAATATATATTAAAAACGCAATGCTAGCAAAGCTTTTTACTAAGCATTGTTATAATTTTTAGCTTATTATTATTAAGCTAAATAAGATTATAGTTAAAATTTAAAGTTTTATAGTTTAAAAATAACTAACTTAGTTTAGCATTAAAAATATACTAGTATATAAACTTAAAATAAAAAAGCTTTAAAAGCAGCATAATAATAGTTGCTTAATAAAAAGCTTAATAAAATAGTAATGCTAAAAAAAGCAAATGCTAAAAATAATGTTATAAAATTAAAAAAACGTGCAAGCTAGAATATAAGCTAATAAGTTAATAAAAAAATAGCTTGCAAAATATAATAAAGTAATTTAATTAAAAAAATAAAAAAGTATGCTAATTAGCAAATATACTTATAAATACTAAAATTACTAAAAACTAGCAACCTAAAAAAAAAGCAGTATAATAAGGCACTTAGCTAAAAAACCTACCTACTAAGCTATTTATATATAAACTATATACTAGCTAAAGCTATGCTAAATAATAGCTAAAGCTTAGCTAGTTATACTTTTTTTAATCCTTTTAGCTAGTTTAGTTATTTACTTAGTTAACTAAATAAAAGTTATTTAATATACTTAGTTTTAAAAATTAATAGCAACATTACTTTATAACTACCTTATTGCTTAAACCCTTATAGTTTAATAATAATATATAAATATAATAATATATTATTTATAAGCGTTTTAAGCTATTTATATAAAAAATAGTTAATAGTTTTTATATATTATAATAGGTTAATAGTAATAGTGCACTTATTAATATAGTTTATTTAAAGTTTATTTTTTAGCTAATAAAAAAGGAAAAAAAATATAATAAGTTTTAAGCGTACTCCTTATATGCTTATATAGCTATTTAGCTACTTTATTTTAAGCTAAGCATTGCTAAGCGTTGCTTATAAACTAAAGTAATAGCTAACGTGCTAATATAATAACCTTAAGCTTTTAGCTTATAATATAAAGTTTAGGTTTTTTTAAAAACGCTTATTTTTTAGCATAAAAAGCAATTAAGCCTAGCAATACTTTTAAATAAAAAAGCAATATGCTTAGTTAAATTATATAAATTTAAAAAAAGCTACTTTATAGGTTTATTATTTTTAGTTATAAAAAGGCCTTTATTATTAAACTTTTTTATGCTTGCTTTTTCTTTTATATAAAAACTATAATTTGCAAGTAAGTATTCTTTTTTATTAATTTTATATATATATTATAAGTAAAGTAATATGTTTAGCTATATATTATATTAAATATATATAAACACTAATTTATATACAATAATTATATAACTTAGCTTTATCTAAGCGTTGCTTATATACTAGTAGTAAGCTAATTTTTAAATAGTAACTATTTTACTTTATTTATTTTAATTTATTTATAAGCTTTTTACGCGCTTTTTTTATAATAGCTAATTTTAATAACGCTTAAAGGTTTTTTATGCTTTTAGATAATTTAAAAATGCTATTATAAGTAATATAACTTTAAAAACAAAACCTTATATATAAGCTGCTTGCTAAGTAGCTAAAAAATGCTTATAAGCGCTTTTATAAACGTTGTGTTTTTATATTATTAAAGCTAATATTTATTATTTTTGCGTTAATCTTATTTATAAGTACTTTATATTTTTTATAACGCTTATATACTAATTATTAAAAAAAGCAATACGCTTTATTATAATAATTATGCTAAAATATTTAAAACTTATAACAATATAAGTAGCTATTTTTTATTATATTTTGTGCGCATTGTTTAATTAACGCGTTAAAAGCTTTTTATTAATAATAACTTTAACTAGCTTTAAGTTAAGCTTTATATTGCTAGTTTTTATATTAATACTAATAACTTATATAAGCGCTTTTTATTACTATTTTTACTAACGTTTTATAAGCTACTTATATAGCTTAGGTTATTACTAGTAATAAGTTTTTATGTTATTATAAAAAGCTTTAAAAAATAATAAGTTAAAATGCTTAAGCGCTTTAAATAAGTTGCTAACTAATTTATAAATTAGCTTTATTTCTTTATTTAGCTTATATGCTACTTTTATAGCTAATTATTATATTATTAAATATTATATAAATAATATCTTTTTTTATGCTAGCGCGCTACTAATACATATAAAATAAGCTTATTAATATTTTAAGCGCATTTAAAGCGCTATTAAAATTTAAAAAGAATATTTTTAAGCTTATTATAAGCAAGTTGCTTAAGCTACGCGTTTTGTGCTTATTTAATATAACTAAGTAACTTATAAAAAGCTTAAAGAAATATTATAAAAGTAGTATATAAAATATATATAGTTATACTTACAATTTAAAAGAAAAGCAAATTAAATAAATAATACTTATAACTAACCTAATTATATATTACTATTATATAAGCTATATAACCTTTTTTATTTTTTTATAAGTGTGTTTTAAAAAACACAGTACTTACGCTATTGTTTTTTAAGACATCTTTATATTATCTTTTAAAGTTATTTAATATAATTATATTTAAAAAGCTTTTTAAAGGCTTTTTTATTAAAGTAGCGTATTTTTTTACTATATAAGCAAGTAGCGCCTAGCTTATAAGCTGCTTTTAACTTAAAAAGCTTTAAAAATAGCTTTTACTTTTTATTTAGCTTTTGCTTTTTTATTTTTTTAAACTAAAAGTAGTAGTTATTTATTATTTTATATTTATAAAAAACAAATTGTTTTTTTGCGCTATATATAAGTTTTATATAAAACCTATTATATATATATATAATAGATAATAGGTCTACTCTAGAGATAACTAAGTAGTTACTATTAAAGTAGAGAAGCGTTTAGCACACATTAGCAAATTAAGCAACAATCGGTTTAACATTAGAAAAATAAGTAAAGCTTATTTTAAAAAATACAATATATATAGCGCGTTAATTAAAAAATTAACTACGCGCTTTATAAATTATGCTATAATTATTTTAGGTTTATTAATAATAAAGTTATATATAATAACTAATAAAAAAAAGGTTTATATACTTAGTATAAAGTATACGCGCTATATAGTACTAAGTAAAAACCCTTTTAAGTTGTTTAATAATTATAATATTAAAATTAAAGCTAAAATAAAAAGTATACAATATTAAAAAAGTAAAAAGCATAAAGCGTATTTTACTTACTATTTAATTAAGTAGCAAGTATAATTTACTTTATAGCTTTTATAATTAAAGCGTAAGTTAAACTACTTAATTAATATATAACTAAAATAAATATAAGTATTAATTAACTATAAAAGTTAAGCAACGTATACTTATAAACTAGTTATATATATATATTAATTAATTTTATATATTTAATATATATATTAGCTATGCTAATTTTAGTATTGTTTTTTACTTTTTACTTTAATAAATATAGTTAATATAATTTATTAAAGTTATAAGCTTAATTAGCTATTAAAAAACTAGTGCTTATATAAAATTGCTTTTTTTAAAAGCTAGCTTTATATAGTTATATAACATTTTTTTGCTAATTATATTAGTTTTTATTTAATAAGCTAATATTTTTTATACTACAGACTTTTTTTAAAACGTTTTTAGTTATTATATAATATAAATTAGTCACTATTAAAAGGTTTAATAATATTTTTATATTTATTAAGTCTTATATAAAGCTTGCTTATTTTTAAAACTAAAAGCAATAGTTTAAAACCTTTTAAGTTGCTACTACTACTAAAAATATTTAAAAAAATATTAATTTAAATAAGTACTTTTTTAAGTATAAGCTTAAAAAAGTTTTTAAACGCTTTTTTAAAGCAACTACGCTTTAAAAACTTAAATATTATTATACTAAAAAGTACTGCGCAAAGCTAAAAAAATAAAAAAATAAAAACTAAAAAGCAATAAACTTTAAAAACTAATATAATAGTTTATAATAACTTAAATTAATAAAAAGCTTACTATTTAATAAAGCTTTAAAATATAAAATATATAATATAAAGCATATAAGTAGCTTTAAATTAATATACTTTAAGCTTAAGTTAAAAAAACTATTAATATAAAGTATTATATATAAGTTAATATAATATAAATAAAAAGTAGCTAGCTAATGCTTTAAAACTAAGTTAAAATATTATATAATATTATTATGCTTTATAAAGTTAATTATTATTTAATTACTTAAAAGCAATATTAAAAAGTTTTTATAAAAGTTAAAAAAGCAATATTAAGTTTAATAAATAATATAAAAAATAAACTATAGTTTATTATAAAGTGCTTAACAATAAGCTTAAAAAAGTTAAAAAGCTATTTATAGTTGAAAGTTTATTACGTGCACTTTAGCTAAAGCTTTAATTAAAGTAGGCTACTTAAAAAAAAAGTTAATCTTTTTATACGCAAGCAAAAAATAAACCTTTTTTTATAATAAAAAAAATAAATTAGCTTATAGCTAACTTAGTAATTAAATATTAGTTAAAAAAAAAGCAAAATATATAGCTATATTTACTACTATTAAAAATAGCTTAAAAAGCTTATTTTTTAAAAAGTTTTTTAAAAAAAACGCAAATTATATAAGTGCTTTTATAAAAAATTAGCAAAATATTTTTAAAAGCCTAATAAGTACGCTTAATATTAGTTTATAATAACTAAATTTTGCGCTTTTTACTAACTATTAAAAATAACTAATAATAAGCTTAAAACTATATAATAACGCTATTAAAGTAATAAATAAAGTAAACTATATAATAAAATTAAAAAAAAAATAAAAAGTACTAAGCTTTACTAAAAAATTATTATTTAGTAATAAAAGCTTAAATAATTTTTTAAATTTTAAAAAAAAATAGCTACTATATAATATAGTTTATATAGTTATTAATTTTATTATAGTTAATAGCACTTAAAATAATTTTTATAAAATATATACTACTATTAGCATAAATAAGTACGTACTATTAAATAGTACTATTTTTAATAACTATAATGTTATATATTTAATAAACTATATAAAGCTGCTTAATATAAAATTATTTATTTTAACTAAAAATAACTAGGTTAAAGCTAGCATATATTTTTTTAATTTAAAAAAAAACCGCAAAACTATTTAAAATATACTTAATACTAAAAATAAAAAAAAATAAAAAATCTAGTGCTTAAAAATGTTTATTTTATAAAAGGTTTTTATATTAATATTATATTAAAAGCTAAGCTAAAAAATAAAAAAAAATAATATTATAGCTTAAATTATATATTGTGCTTTAAAATAATTAAGTATAACGTTATAGTTAAAAAACTATAATATAAACATAACCTAGTTTTTTTTAATATAAATTTTTTTTTTTACTTTAAATTATATTTTATAATAAATACTAATTATATAAAAAAGTTTATAATAAGCGTAGCTAGTTTAATTATAGCTACTATTAAATAAGTATTTTAACTTTTAAGCAACTTTTTAAAACTATAAAAAATAATAAAGTATGATAGCACTTTAAATTTAAGTACTTAAAAGCTAAAGCGTTAAAAGCTTTAGCTTATAAAGTAAAAAATATAAAAATTTAAAAAATATTATATATTAAGTATAAAAGTTATATAATTAATTATATATTAAAAGTA
>MU401882.1:0-19037 GCA_022579005.1 Poronia punctata
ATAGCTAACTTTATTAAAAAAAGCTATAGCTAAATAGTAAAATTTAGTTTTTATAATAAAAAAAAAAGTTTACTTTATAATAAAAGTATTAAAAGCATAATAAACTACTTTAGCTAACGCTTTATTATAGCTTTTAGTATTGCTATTAAAAAAAGTAACTTACTTTAACTTAAATTAAAAAATATTGCTTATAATAAAAACGTATTAAAAAAGTACTTTTAAAAAAAAATTTAATATATTAAAGCAAGTTATTTATTAGCAAGTTATTGCAAATAAGTTATAAAGAGGCAAGGCTCTAAAAGGTAACTTGATTTTATTGCTAGAAATTCTAAAGTAAAGAGAAAAAAAAAAAAAGCTTTTAAAATCTTATTAAGTGTGCAGGCCTATATATATATAAAATAATAGGGCTATAACTACTTATAGGTATAGGCCTTAGTATTTACTATTTAAAGGAGATAATAGCTATAAGCTACTTAATTAGCTATATTGCTATTAACTAATTTATAACTACTTTTTTTAAAAAAAATAACTTGTTCTAAGGCATAGTTTAGCTTTAAACTAGTATTTTTTAAGTTTTTAATTAATTGCTTTTTAACTAAAAAAAGATTGCTTTAAGTATTTACTTATTTACTATAATAGTCTAGGCCTTTATACTATTGCGCTATAATATAGTTTTTTTATAATTAATTATATAAATTTAATATATAAAGTAGTTTTTATTACGCGTTTTTTTTGCAAATTTTCCGTATTTTGCTTTTTATAGTTATAGCTTTATTATTATTAACGTATAGCGTATTAAATTTATTTTAGTTAGCAGCTTATAACTATTTTTTAAGCTATTTAAGTAGTTTAGCAGCTTTTAAGTATGCTTTATAAAACTTTTTTAATAGCTTTGCACTATTTTTAAAGTTTTTTGCTATATACTATTTATTATTTATATTTTACTTTTTTTAGTATACTTTATATTATAGCTTATTATAGTATAGTTTTAATATTTATATTTTTTTAACTATAAATTTTTTTTTACTTACTAGTTTTATTTATAAGCTTGCAAAATTTTTAAATTCTTGTCTTAGCAAAAAATTGTTTAAATACTTTTATAAACAGTTAATATAAAACTTGTTAGTTACTTTTTATAATAAAAGTACTTTAAAAGTATAAGTATTTTTATTATAAGCTAGTATTTAAAACTTTTACTAGGTTATAAAATAGTTTAGCTTATTAAATAGTTAGTTAGTAAGCTAAAATTAGCGCTTTTTTAAAATAAATATAAAGTTTTTTATATTAAAGTTAAGGTTTTTTTAACTTTTATTTACTTGTTTTATTATACATTTTTATATTTATTAAAAGTTTGCTTTTATAGTATTAATATATTTTTAGATTTTTTAAGCGCGTTTTTATATACTTTTATATAATTGCTATTTTTTAAAATATAAAGTTTTTAGTTTTTTTTTAATAGTTTTATTTTCTTAGTTAAAATAAAAAAGCATAAAAAAACTTATTTTTATTTTATAAAGCAAAAGTCTAGTTAATTTATATAGTATAGCAGCTTATATATAGTTTATAGCTAGTATATATTTTAACTAATTATTTTAATAATAGTTTATATATAGTTATAGTTATTAGTTTAAGTATTTATTTATTATTTTTGCTTATTTTACTATTTTATAATAACTTGCAAAAGCTAAGGTTTAAATAATTCTTAATATTTTAGCTAGTTTGTTTATAAAAGCTAAAATAAATTAAAGTCTTTTATTAAATATAATTATAATTAAAAGTTTAAAAACTTTAAAAGGTTTTTTATAATATATTTAAGCTGCTTATTAAGTAGTAACCTTAGTAATATATAAAATAGTTTATATTTTTTTACTTAGTTTATTTACTATTACTATTATATTATTATAACTATATTTATTTTTTAATATTTATTTAAAATTAATTACTAAGTAGCGCTATATATAATTTAATATTAGTAGTAGCGTTAACTTGCTTAATATTTTGTCTTTTAAGACTTTTACTAGCTAGTATTGTAAATAGTTAGCTATATACTTATTATAGTTTTTTTTTAATTTTAGCTATTAATAGCGCTTAGCTACTAAGCAGTAAGTTTTCTTTTTTTTAAAATACGCTGTAAGCATTTGTTTATATACTTTTATAATTAACTTTATATATAAGTATAGCAAGTCTAAAACTACTAGTTATCTTTTATACGTTATTAACCTATTTTGCAACATTTATAAGTTTTTTATTTTTTTTACTATTATTTACGCTTTTTGCTAATATATTTATATTTTTAAGTTATTTTTATTTTTATTTAATATTTTATTAATTAACTAAAAACCTATAAAGTTTTTTATTACTTTTTAAAGTTTAAATGCTAATATTTTAGTAAGTAAATTTTATATTTATAAACTAGTAAACTTAAATATTATAAGTTTAAAAAAAGTTATATAGCGTTGTTATTTTTTTTTTTTTTTTTATAATACTATGTTTTTTTGCTTTTATAATAAAGCATTAGTAGCAACGTTTTTTTTGCTAGGTTTATAAGTAATTATAAAATTATATTTTATAAGTAGCGTAAACTATCTTGCTTACTATAAATTAAAGCGTTGCTTAGTACTAAAATATTTTAAGGCCTTATAGTTTATAATTATTATAAATAGCTTTTTTTATTAATGTTTAATTAATTTTGCTTTTTATTTTTTTAATACTAATACTACTGCTAGCATTTTTTTATTATAAATATTATAATTAAGCTTTGCGCTTTTTATAGTTTTAAAAAAAAAAGTTATAAAGTACTAAGTTTTATTGTTAAGTTATAGTTAAAATAGTATGCTAGCTATTACTTTATTTAAAGCGTTTATTTTTACCTTTATTAGCAAGTTATAATTAAAGTGCTATAAAAGCAGTACTAATGTTAAGGTTTTTTTTAAACTTTAAAATGCTTTTTTATACTTTTTACTTTAAAAAAATGTTATATTATAATATATTAAGGCTATTAGCAGCTTTGCTTTTTAATTATAGTTTTAAACAAATTTTTTATAAAAGTTATAAAATCTTAAAAAAAATTAAACTTTTTTTACTATTATAAAGGTAGCTTACTTATAAACTATTTTAATTTTTATAAAGTTTATACTAATGTTTTTTAAGCTTATAATATATTTAAAAATTTTTATTTAAGTAACGTAAAATTTTAATTTTTTTAGGTTTGCTTAAAGTCTTGCTTTCTTTAGTTGCTATAGTACTTTTTTTACGTATTTTTTATGCTTTTTAATAGTATTAAAATATATTAATATATTGTTAATATATATATAATAAAAGTAGTTTAAATAGTTAAATAGCATATTATTAATATATTTTTAAAATATTAAAAGTTTGTTTATAAAGCTAAAAAGTAGCACTTTATATTTATAAGCTTTATATTTAGTATAAAAAGTTATAAGGTTTTTAGTTTTTATAGCTATGTAAATATAATAAAATGCTTATTATATATTAATTTTTATAAAGATTTTTATATAAAAGATTTTTAAAAAAGTTTTTTTTATTAGTAATAGTAAGTAATAATCTTTTTTTGTTAAATTGTTTAATTTTTTATAGTTTACGTAAAAGCGCAATTTTTTATAAGGTTTTTAAATAAATAAAACAGGTAAGGCTTATAAAGTATTACTTAGTTTTATAAATTTTTTTTTAAGTTAATTTATAAGGTATTTTTATATTACTTTTAACTTATTTAGTAATATTTTATATAAAAGACTATATTTTAAGTTGTTAGCTAATTTTTTATTTATAAATTCTATTAAATAGTCTACTTTTAAATAGCGTAAAAAGAGTTTATTTAAGTTAACTTTGCTAAAAGTGCGTAATAAAAAGTAGTATTTTAGTAAAATTACCTTAAAAGCTTGTTTTTTTAACTTTTTGCTTTTTTTATTAAAAAATTTTTTAGCCTTTTTTTTGTTAATAATAAAATTAATTTTTTTTATGCTAGTAATTTTAACTTTGCTTTTAGCTTAGCTAATATGCACTATTTTCTAAAAAGAGGATGCTATTAAAAAGCATATTTTAGTTTGTAGTTATTTTTTATACTAAGCAATGCTATCTTTTTGCATATAATATAGTTTTTAGGCGTTTAATAACTAGTTATTTAAAATATTTTTTTTTAATTTTTTTATTAGCTATAGTTAGCTATTAAGTTTGTTTAAGTTACTTGCTATCGACCTCTTTATTTTTTAAATGTTTATTTTAGTTAAGTTTTGGTTTTAGTATATTATAAGCTTTTAAGTTAGTTTAATTGTTTACTAAGTAAAGTTATTGTTTAAATAATAGCTTATATTAGTGGTAAAGGGAACTATAGGGTAGTGTAGTAAATTCTATAGATTGATAATGTAAAAAGGAAGGAATTTAGCAAGGTTAGGTTAATTAGTTATTACTAACTAATTAACCTTAGTGCGCTAGTCTTTATTTAATTTAGCTATTTAATTTAAAGCTACGGGACTTTATTTTTATAATAGGTTTTTTTATAATACGTTGTATTAAGTGCTGGCTATATAAAGAAAGCAACGTTAACTTTAATAATTTTAAGTGCTAATTTGTTTATTTTTATACTTTTTTTATTTTTTTTGCTTTATAAGGTTTTCTTTGCTACTTGTAGTTAGTTTTATTAAGTATAACTTTTTCTATTTTTAGCTAACTTTTTAACCGGTTTTAATACTTTTAAATTAACTGCTTAGCGCTGCGTAGTTGCTATTTAAAGCGCTACTAGTTATTTTTGTAATTATAACTTTTTTATTTAACTAAGTATTAAAAGCTTTTTTTAAAGCGGTTTAGTTAGTAATTTAAAATAGTCTTAACTTTAAATAATTTACTAGCTTTTTTTAGGTCTAGTTAGTTGTTTTAAATCGGACCTAGTGCTAGGACAAATTAATAAAACAGGTTTTTACCTTTTTGTTTAAAAAATAAGTAAGCTATAGATATAACTAGATATATTTTAAAGGTTTTTAGTAGATTAATTTTATAAGCTAGTTTTTTAATTTTTCTTTTTACTTTTTAAAGGCTAGCGCGTTATTAAAAATATTTTTAAAATAGTTAACTAAGTAAATAATATTTATAATAAAGTTGAAAATAAACCTTGTTTTTTTTGCTAAATTTAATTAGTTTATGCTTTTAATTATAATATTGTTTAGCGTAAGTAGTAGCAAAGTTTATAGCTAGTTTTGCGTCCTATTAGAGGTAGATTTAAAAAGTATTTAACTTGTTTAAATTTAATGCTATTAAGATTATTTTTTTTAACTATGTAATAATATTGTTAAATTTAAGTAGTTAGAATTTAAATAGTAGTTTATAAGCAAAGGCCTTAATAGTTTTAAAGTAGCTACTATTTAGGTTTTACTACAATGCTAGTAATAGTTTAGTTTATTTTTTTTTTAAGTGCTTAAAGCAAAAGTAATATATTGCTATTTTAACTGTTTAATTTTTTTGTTTTAAGGCTTTGTTTGTTTATAGATAGTAAGCTGTTAATATTAGGAGTTTTGCGCTAAAATCTTTTTATAGCCTTTTTTAAAAGGCTAAAGTAAACTTTTAGTTTTAGTTTAAAATAATGCTTAATAAGACGCCCTAGTTAGTTAGTAAGATTATTTAAGTAAATATAGCTACTTAGTTTTTAGTAGTATACTTTATATTACTAGGTATTAGCAATAATTATTTAAATATAATATAAATAGTTATTATTAAAGCATTAAAGTATTTGTAGCCTTTTAGTTTTTAAGGTAAGTTAGCTAATTTAACTTTTAAAAGCTTTATAATAAAGTTTATAGCTATAGTTTTTATAGGGCATAAATTTACTAGTTTTGTTGCTTAATAAAAACTATATAGCTTTTTTTATAAAGTTATACAAAGTTTATATATATTGTAGTAATTAATATATTTTTTAACTAGCTTTGTTTTAAATTAAATTAAGTATTAGTTTAAGTCTTATAATATACGTTGTTTTTTAAAGTAATATTTATTATTATATGCTATTGTTATAAACGTTGCTATTATACTTTTTAGTATATATAGCTTTTAGTTTTTTTTTTAATTTATATTATAAATTAAACCTTTAGTAACTTTAAATAAATAGCCGGGCTTTAAAAAATTTACAACGTTTTTATTATTATCCTAGATTTTTTGCAAAATTTAGTAATACTTTAAGTCTTTTTTATAGCTTTTTTAAAAAAATTTTTTTATTTTAAGATTTATAATAGCTATTATTTTGCTAACTAACTATACTTAGTTAAACGTAGGCTTTTTATTTAATTTAATTACTTTGCTATTTTTGTTTACTTTATTAGTAACGTTTTAAAGTTAGCTTAGTACGTTTAAAATAAAGTTTAGTTGTTTTAAAAAGTAATAGGTTTATAAGCTATATTAAAAAAAGTAAATTAACGCGTTAACTAGCCTTTTGTTTGCTTTATTTATTAAAGCAATATTAAGGCTAGTTTAGTTAAGTATTTTTTTAGTAGCTAAATAGTTTATTAATACTATTACTAGGTTATTTAAAGCTTTAATTATTGTTTTAAAGCGTTTATAGGCCTATATTACGTATACTACTTTTATTTTAAAAGGCTTATATTTTAACTTTAATTAAAATAGTAACTAGCTTAAAAACATAATAGGTTTTATTTAAGTGTTTAGAATAAATATACTAAGTTGCTACTTATAGCTTTTTTTAGTATAAAATAATATAATGCTAAATTTTTGTTTTAGCAAAGCGTTTACTTATATAAACAAGGTTTGTACTAGGTTATAATATCTAAAAATAGTATGCTTGCAAATAAGGTTTTATATAGCTTAAAAAAATGTAAGTTTAGCTTTAGTAAGTTTAAAATAAGTTAATTAAATATAAGCTTAACGCTTTTTTAAATTACTATTTAATACTTTCTTTTTTTTACGTTCTTTGTTTAATAAGACGGTCTTTTTTTTTTATAAAGGTTTTGCATATTAGGCGTAGTATAGTAATAATGTTTATAAAAATCCGCTATTATTAAAGTACTATTTTAAGGCTTTTAAGTTGTTTAAAAATGTAAGGTTTTTAAAGGCAGCTAACCTATGCTTAGTTGTTAACATTTTAAAAAAGTTAACGCAAAAGCTTAATAGTTCTATAAAAAGGTATTTTAAAAACAACTTTTTAAGTAATATTAAAATTTGTTTTTATTTAAATAAGTTAAATACTTTTTATAAATGTTTTAGGTAACTAGCTTTATTATTTGAAAATATAACGATATTATTAATAAAAGCTTTATAAAACAACCTATATAGTTTTAACGTTTGGTTTATAAAACGTTAAACATATGCTAGCAAGTTGCAAAATTTTATAAGTGCTACTATAAAGCGTTCTAGTCTTTATAGGCTTACTACTATAAATTAGTTTTGATAATCTAAATAGACTTTAAACTAGTAAAAAAAAGCTATAATATTTACTATAGTAACGTAGCGTTTTTTTTAAACTAATTTAATTATTTTTAATTGCAAAAGTAATAAATAGTTATTAAGTATAGCTATTTTATTAAAAGCTTGAAAGTCTATTATAAGTTTAGTTTACGTACTTCTTTTTACTTATTAATAAGCAACAAATATTAAATAAGCAAAAGGGCTTAGTCCGTTTACCTATTTTATTTAACCTTGCTTATATAGCTTATTAAAGACCTTGTTAATAATTACTTAGTTTTTAGCGCTAAAGGGGTAAGGTTAACTATTTAACTTTGTTTATTGCTAGTTATTTACTAAGGGTATTTTTATTTAGTTTTTTTTTAAAATATTAATAATTCCTTAATTAGTTTAAATTTCTAGAAAATCTTTTAGAATTTAAATAATTTTGCTAGCAGCGGAATCTAGCTTAGCATATATAAACTGTTTATTAAGCCTAGCTATTTCCTTTGTTTTAAAAAGCTTTTAAATTCTTATAGTTAATAAAAATTTAATTACTTTAAGTTTAAAGTTACTTGTTTTTTTGTTTTTAGCTTAATTAGTCTTAGTATTAAAAACTTTAATAATTTTTAGTTAAGTTATTATATTTTATACTTTTTTACTTAAAATAAGGTATTTTTTAGTAGCTAAAGCTGCGTATATAAGTAGGTCCGGTATTTTAAAGGTAATTAAGCATTTAATAAAAATATTGTTAATAATATTTACTTTACTAGTTGCTTTAGCAAGTATAGGCATTTATAATATTATAGCTGTTACTACTATAGCTTTTAAACATTTTTTTTAAGTAGCTTTTTATACTTTAATTTTAGTTTATTTATTAATAGTACCTACTTTTATACCTTTTTTAACTTTTTTTAGCTTAAGTAACAAGTTAGTTATAATTATAGTGTTTAAAGTAGTTAATTTTATAAACAAAAAAATAGCGTTTTTATATGTTAATTTAAAAATAAAATCTTAGTTTAATAGTAGCAATTTATATTAAGTTAAGGCTAACAAGGTTTTTTTTAGTTTTAATAGCACTTTATAAGCTAACATTACTTTTTAAACATAAGGGTATAACTTTAGTTAAATTATAAAAAAAGTATTAAAACCTTTTACTATGTTAAATATAATAGTTTAAGTTTTAAAGTCAATTTTAGCTTTATAAGTATTGCTAAAATCTGTTTTTAATAACATTTAAAGTTTTATAATTTTATTTAATACCTATGCAAATATTATAAATTTAACTTATTTATTTTTAAATTTGCTTATTTTTACTATATATATCTTTAAGGTAGCCTATTTAGTATACTTAACTTGTTTGCTACTAATACTTTAAACCTTGCCTAACTGTTTTTTAATAATATATATAATTATATTTAATAGGTCGTAGGTAATAATGTTGCAACCTGTTTTAGTATTAAAATAAATAGTTGTTTTTATAGATTTAGGCTTTATATAAACTAGGATACGTAAGTAAAAGTATTAAAATTAATTAATAAGTTTTTTTATTTAAGTTTTTAAAAGGGTTATAATTTAAATACGTAGTTTTAAAATTTTTAATTTATTAAATTTAGCAAAATAAGTTTTGTTATTAAGTTTTTTATTTAGCTTTTTTTAATATTTTTTTAAATGCTTAAATAGTTAATTTTGTAACTTAAAGGATTAGTTATATTTTATGCAATTTTGCTTTAGTAACTTTAAAGTAAAGGTATTATAAGACTTTACTAGTTTTTAAGTACACTTTTAGCTATAGCGTTTTTTTTCTTTTAAGTTTAAAAATGTGCTGCTATAGTGCTTACAATGCGTATTATAGTTAATAACTATAAATACCTTATTTAACTTTAAATTTAAAAAGTTTTCTTTTAATAAGTTTGTTAGGCTTTTATTTAAGTTAAATTTATAGTTTGACTTTTTTTTTTTTGCTAAGTTTAAATAATTTTTCTTTTTATTTTTATTTTTAAATTTGTTTTTGTTTTAAAGTCTATTTTTATTTTTTTTTTAATCTTTAAATTAGTATTTGTTTTTTTTATAATTATTTTTATAATAACTATAGTTGTTATAATTTTAACTTTTGTTGCAATTATAGCTCTTATTGCGTTTACTACTCCTATTACGTTTATTACGCCGGCAGCTTTTAGATTTATTATTGCTTTTGTTGTCTAATTAGTTTTTAAAAAAGTTATTTAGCTGCTTTGCCTGTTTTTCTTTTTAAACTTAAAAGTATATAAATTTAGCTACTAATAAAAGTACTGCTTTTTTATAGGTAAAGAGTTTAAGATATTTGCTAAAGCTTTCTTTTTAGTTAGGTATAAGTATGTTTTGCTTTAAGGCTAGGTTTATTGCTAACTATATAGCTATAACCACTTTTATTTAGTTAAAATCGTTGCTTGCTAATAAGTAACTTGCTTTAGCGTATTTAAGCTTTTTTTAAAAGTATTTTTTTAATATGTCTTTATTATATGCAATATTTTTAAGTTTAAGCTATAAAAAGTTGCTTTTTTTAGTAGCAATGCTTAGAGCTATAGTAAAACGTTAGCTAAGTTAGTTTATTATTTTTTAAATACCCTTGTTTTAAAAGCGTTTTTTTTTTTAATAGTAAGGACTAAATTTTACTAATAGGCCGCAGCTTTGCTTAACAAAGTAGGCTATAGCTATACTAACTAGCTTTTATAAGTGCTACCTTTAGCACCTTTTAACATAGCATTAACTTTGTTAATAAAAGCCTATATGTTTATATAAATAGTTTTAAATCTTTTGTTTACTTAACTAAAGTTTTTTAAATTTTTAAAGTTAAATATAAAGGTGCTAACATTTTCTTTTTTAATTTTTATTTTTTAATTACTAAAGTTATTGCTAAATAGCAATATTAAGTTATAGTATAAATATTTGTTACTTTTAAGTAGTCTTTATAAACTTAATAGTTTTTGTAAACTTATAGGTCTTAGTAGTCCTTATAAGGGGCTATTATTATTGCTATTGCCTAGGTCTTCTTTAAAGTTTTCTTTAAAAGCTTTTGCTTGCTATTTAGTTTGTTATAGTTTTTGTTTAGGTTTTAACTATACGTATAACGTAAGGAATTAGGTTTTTCTTAAATAGTTAAAATAGCTTTTTAAAGTATTTATTATTACTGGTTTAGTTAAAGGTTAGACTAAAAATTATTAGGCTAAAGGCTTTGCAAATTAAACTTAAAGTTAGTTATTTTTAAAAGGTATATAATTAGTTAATTAAAAGTTAACTTATAATAAAGTATTGCTATTTTTATAAAAGTTATTAGCTTAGCTTAAGCTTAAAAAAAGGCTTTTAAGGTTTAAAAATTTTTTATATAATATATTTATTTTAAATATATAAAGTTTAAATGCTTGCTAAGTAAGTTATAGGTGCGCTATTTTTATTTTTAGCTTCTATGCTAGTTATATTACTTAAATTTATTTTTAAATTATAAAGCACGCTTGCTTTTATATAAGGTACGCTAAATTAGGTTGTGTTAAATTTTATATAAAGTGCGCTTGCTTTTATATAAAGTGCGCTTGCTTTTGTACAAGGTGCGCTTACTTTTATGCAAAGTATGCTTGCTTTTAACTTATTAAATGCGCTTATATTAAAGTTAATAGTTATAATGTTGCTAGCTTGCTTTAAGCAGTTTAAATAAATAGGTTTATTTTACTTATTATAAACTTTATATTAGATTTTATATTTATTTAAAAATTATTTACTTTTTTAATTTAATTTACTAAGTACTTAATAGTTTAATTAGTTTGCTTTTAAAACTGCTTTTAATTAAATACGTTTTGTTTTAAAGCTTGCTATGTTGCTTTATTGTTTTCTTATTTTTTAATATTTTTTACGCTTATAGTATATAAATTGTTTTGCAAGTTTTGTTAAAGTCTAAGTAGCACTTAAAAATTAAGTAGATTGCAACAATTTAGTAAGGTTAATATATTAACAGCATAGATTGTCTAGAACTTATAACTTAATTTGTTAACATTGCTTATAATAAGGTTGCTATTAGCTTTGCTGCTATTATTACTTATTTTATTTATTTAGCTTGCCTGTCTAGCTTTTAGCTTAACTAAAAAGTAATGCAAAAAATAAATGTATACAATAAATAAAAAGTAAAAAAAAACGTTTAATATAAATTTAAAAAAATAAGTATTTTACGTAATGCTTTTGCACTTTATAAGTTTAAAAAAACAAGCAGTTTGCAACGTATAGGGTATAGCTAGGCGTTTTAATAAATTAAGCCTTAATAAAAGTAACTATAAACGTTAGCGCTACAAAAGATTGCTTTATTTACAACCTAGATGCGGTAGTATAAAGATAGCCTTAGCTATTTAAAAAAAATTGTATAATTTTTACTTATTTACAAGGTTTTCGCTTAATATAAAAAAGCTTTTATAAAAGTATAATTAACTTGTTATTAATTAAAAAGATTTAAAAAAATAACTTTAACTGGTTTTCTAATTAAATAGCTTTATAAAGAGTTTAAAAAAACTACTTTTACAATTTTGCTTAGAGGGGCTTTACGCCTTTAGAAAGGTGCAAATCAAGCTTTAAGGTTTAAAAAAACAATAAACTTCTTAATTTATACCTATTTGCCGCCGCAAAAAAATAGAAAATAATTAAAATTAATTATATTAATTATATACTTACTGCACTATTTAATAAAAGGAACCATAAGGTAGTATAGTAAATTTTATAAATTAATAATATAAAAAAAAAGGAATTTAGCAAGGTTAGGTTAATTAGTTATTACTAACTAATTAACCTTAGTACGCTAGTTCTTATTTAATCTAGCTATCTAATCTAAGGCTACAGGACTTCATCCTTATAATAAGTCCCTCTATAATACGTTGTATTAATTAGGTAGTAAGTTTTTAAAGAAAATAAGTTTGTGTTGCTAACAATTTAGCAGTATTTTATGTTGTTTAAACTATAATTTTCTTAGTATTATAGCGTATTGTATTTTTAATATAATAAGTAAAATAGTTTTAAAAGTTTATTTTTTTATGCATATTATAACTAGTATAATTTTATATATTTTTTAACTAATTTTGCTATTAAATCTTGTTGTAGTGCAATAGTTAAAGTTTATAAAAATAGTAGGTTTTAAAGCTGTTTTTATTTATTTAGCTAATTTTATATTTATTACTGTATATATGTTAGCTTTTATATTATTAAAAACATTGTTAGTTTATAAAAAAGTTTTATTATTAAATAAAGTATAGTTAAATATAAAAGGTTTTTTTTTTATATACTTATTTATAATGTTTAGTTTTTTATAGTTAATAGTTATTAGTAACACTTTTTTTAAATAAAAGTTTATTTAACTTAAAGTTACTTTTTTAATAGTAGCTTATTTTTTATTTTTAGTTATAAGTTTTTAATTTTATATTTATATGCTATTATAATAGCTTAGATTTGTGCTTAGTAGTTAAAGTTATTTTTTTTTTATAAGCAATTATAAAATATATATTTTTAACTTTTATAATTAAAGTATTAACTTTTAATAATAAAAGTTTTTATTTTTTTAGCAAATAACTTAAGTTGCTGTTTAATTAAGTATTAGTTATTACTAGTTTAGTTTTTATTATGTTAACTAAAAGCAGTGCTATTATTTATTAACTAGGTTGCCTTTATATTGTTTGCTTAAGTAAGCTATGCTAGTTTATTTATATTGTTGCTAATATAGCTATTGTTTATACTAAAGGGCTTTTAATTTAGCTTATGCCTGTTTTTTTATTAAAACGTATATACTACTTAGGTATAGTATTAAATAAAAGCATTAAAGTTTATATTTATATTTAAGTACTATAAAATAGTTTTTTTGCGCAGCTAAGCAGTAAGTTTGTTATAAAATTTTTTTTTTTACTTAGTGCAAAAAATTTAGCGTTTATTAGCAAGGCGTACAAAACTGTTTTTAAAAGTTTAATAATTAGCAAAACTTTTTATTTTTAACTTTTAATACTTTGTTTTAACGTTTTATTTTTAATTAACGTTTTTATACTTACTTTTTAAATAGTTAAAAAGTTTAGCAAAAGTATTTATTATATTTAAGTAATTATTTTATAAGTAAAGCTGTAAGTTTTTAGCTACTGTTTTTTTTAAGTATACTTTAATATTTGCTAGTTAAGCTTTTTTGTTTACAAACTAGTTTTTGTTAGCTTTAAGGCAGTTTTTTATATATTTTAACTATATTTTAAAAGTTACTTTGTTTTTATTTTTATTATTATAAAACGTAAAAACTTTAATTTTAGCTAACTTACAAAGTGCATTTAAAGTTAAAAACGCATTATTTTTAAATATTAAATAATTATAAGCTAAAAAGTTTATTACTTATTAGTTTACGTTAGCTATTTAAAACTTAAAGCGTTTAATTTTGCTATAAGTATTAAGTAGTTTTTATATTATGTGCTTAATTATTTTACTTATATTAAGTTTAAGTTTTAAAAGTAAAGCTTTTTTATTATGTTTTTAAGCATAGTTATTTACTTGCTGCTAAAGGTGTTATATTTTTTTTTTTAATGCTACAATTTTATAAATGCTTAGCTTGCTTAAGTAATAAGTTTAGCAAATTAAGTTTAATATAGTATTTTTGCTTATAAAAAAACGTATATAAAGCTTATTTGCTTATACTTAGTAGGCAAGCAGCATTAAAGTACATATTTTAAATTTTTAAAACGCAATATTAAAGTAAATGTTTACTAGGTTTTTAAATGCTTTAATATTTATTATACTATTAAAATTAAGTATTGCTTTTTTTTTATTTTTTATTAATAAGATAAATAAAAATCCTAGTTTATTAGATTTTTTAATATATAACTTAACAAAAGCTTAAACTAAATTATAAGTTTTTTAATAATGCTATATAGTTATAACTTTATAGCAAATATTTTTAAAAGTATTTAATATAATTTATTAATTAAAAATATAAGCTTGATTAATTAAGGTATTAAGCGTATTTTTAGCGTTAGGTCCCCTATATTTTAAGGTTTTAGTATTTATATTTTAAAATAGCTATAAAATAAAGGTAGATTAGCAACGCGATTTAGTTTATAAAATCTTATTTATTTTTAAAATAGTTTTAATAAAGTTATTATTTATATATAAGGTTTTAGCTAAAGCTTGTTGCTTTATAGCTGCGTGCATTTTAGTACGTTTTTTGTTTTTTTAAGCTATAATTTTAGTTAGTAGCTAAAATAGTTGTTATTTTAGCAGCTTTACTAGTGCTGCTAATTAATTAAATTGGTTTTTAGGTTAGATTTGCAAACTAAAAATTATATATACTATATATAACAATCCTAGGTTTAATTTTAAATAATTTAACAACTTTAGAATTGTTGTAAATAAGTTATAAAGAAGCAAGGCTTTAAAAGGTAACTTAATCTTATTGCTAAAAATTCTAAAGTAAAGAAAAAAAGAAAAAAAAGCCTTTAAAATTTTATTAAATGTGCAGGCCTATATATATACAAAATAGTAAGGCTGCAACTACCTATAAGTGCAGGCCCTAGTATCTACTGTTTAAAGGAGGTAATAGCTATAAGCCACCTAATTGGCTGTACTGCTATTAACCAATCCATAACTCAAGTAACAACTTTAATTAAATAAAAGTAATTATTATAGCATAGTTAGCTATAAACTTTTTTTTTAAAGCAAAACGTGCTTATACTAAATTAAAAAAAAAGCTTTAGCAAATATTTAAAGCTTTTATTATATAAAAAAGCTATACTTTTATTAGCAGCTAAGTTAACATATTTGCAAATTTAAAAAAAAAATAAAAAAAGTAAATAAATAACTTTTTTAAAAACTAATTAAATAATAATAAAAGTAATAAAAAAAAAAAAAGTGCTAGCAAAAAAATAAACGCAATAAAAGTTATAATTATAATAGCTATAATTATAGCTACTATAAAAACAACTATACTAAAAACAAATACTAATTTAAAAATTAAAAAAAAAAATAAAAATAAGTTTTAAAATAAAAATAAACCTTAAAATAAAAATAAATTTAAAAATAAAAATAAAAAAAAGGATTATTTAAATTTAGCAAAAAAAAAATAACTTTAAAAACTTTAAATTAAAAAACAAAAACTTATTAAACTTATTTAATAATAGTAATTTTAGTTTAAAATTAAACTAAGCATTTATAATTATAAATTATAACTTTAAGTGTAAGCATTATAGCAACTTTTTTAGCAATTAAAAAAAAAACAAAAATATTATAAAAAATGCTTAAAGTAACTAATTAAATTATAAAATATACTTAAATTAAAGTTACTAAAAAGTACTTATATAAAATATAACAAATTTTTTAAATTATAAAATTAGCTATTTAAGCACTTAAATAAATATTAAAAAAAGTTGTTAATATTTAATAAAAAAGCCTACTTAGTTAAACTTGTAAACTTAAAGCACTTAAAACCTAATATATATATATTTACTTTTTTAAAAATTTAAACAAAAAAACTTATTAGTTAATTTTAGTACTTTTATTTATATATTTTAATTTGCTTATACTTTAATATACTTAAAACTACTATTTATTTTAATATAAGCATAAGCTAAAATATTATTACTTAAAACTTACTAAAAACAATTAAATACTTTATTAAAAAATAGTTAAGCAAAGTTTAAAGTATTAGCAAAAGTTATATTAAGTATACTAAATAAGCTATTTTATAAATATATATAATAAAATTAAATAATACTAAAAAAATAAATAAGTTAAATTTATAATATTAGTATAAGTTATTAAAAATATTATAAAACTTTATATATTATTAAAAATAAATTTTAGTAATACTTATAAAGCTAAAATTAATTTTAAAACTTAATTAATTAGCTTTAATATTATAAAAAAATTTAAAACTTTTTTTAAAATTTAACTATACTTATATTTTTATATTTAAAAGGTAACTTTAGCTTAAAAAGTAATTTTAAGCTTTAAAAAAACTTTATTAATACTTACTTTATATAAGTTATTACTTTTAAATAAACATTTTATTTTTAATTTTAGCTATAAAAACGCAGTTTTTTTATTTATAAAATTAATAACTTTAAATATTATTATTATAGCTAACTTTTTATTTAAACTAAAAAAAGTTAAATAAAGCACTTAAGTAAGCACTATTAATAAATAAATAAAAATTAAAGTATAAAAGGCTACTTAAAAAAGTTGTTTAAAAGTAATAGCTATAGCTATAGTTTTATTATAAATATTATTTTTTATAAAAGCTTTTAATAAAATAAAAGTTATAAGCAAAGTATTAATTAAGTGCTTTATTAGTATAAGTATTTTTAACTAACTATTATATATAGCACTAGCTACTAAAAAATACTTTATTTTAAGTAAAAAGCTATAAAATATTATAACTTAATTAAAAGTTATAAAAGTATTTAATATTTAAACTTTTAAAAATAAAAAAAACTAAACTAAAAAAAGCAATAAAAATAAAAAAATAGCTAATAAATATTTTAAAGTAACTAAATTCTTTTTAACTATAAAAATTTAAAAGCTTTTTAAAAAAAAAAGATTACTAAACTAAATAGCTAATTTATTTATGCTAAAACTAACGCTATAATAAGTAAAATTTTTTAAATTTTAAAAGACTTTTTAAAAATCTAAACTAATTAAAGCATTATAAACATTTTAAAAAATAACTAAATAAAAATACTATTAGTAAATAATTAGTAATAAATAAAATTAAATAGCTAACTTTATTTTTTTAGTATAAAAAATAAAATAATAGTTAATAAAATATTTAATAAGCTTTATAAACAAAGTAAAATAAAATAAGTTAATAAACTAAGCTTTTTTGCTTATTTAATATTTATAGCATATTATTAAGTAAAAAAAAAAGTTTAAACTAAACTTATAATAAACTTATAAGCTTTTAATAAAATAGTAGTTTTTAATAACTATTTACTACTATTTTAATTTAAAATAATTAAATTAGTATATAAAAAAAAATACGTTACTATAGTAAACGCTATAGCTTTTTTTTATTAATTTAAAGTATATTTAAACTATAAAAATAAATTTACTATAGTAAGCTTTTAAAGTTTAAAACGCTTAATTATTATACTTATAAGCTTTTATAATTTACTTATATATGTTTAAAAGTTTATAAATAAAACGTTAAAACTATATTGCTTATTTTACTAAGCTTTTATTAACAATATTATAATATTTTTAAACAATAAAGCTAGTTACTTAAAACACTTTTATAAAGTATTTAACTTTTTTAAATAAAAACATATTTTAATATTTTTTAAAAAATTGTTTTTAAAATACTTTTTAGTTAAATTGCTAAGCTTTTATATTAATTTTTTTAAAATAGCAATAATTAAACATTAGTTAGTAGCTTTTTAAAACCTAGCTTTTTTAAATAACTTAAAAGCTTTAAAATAATACTTTAAAAATAGCTACTTTTTTTAAATACTACTACTATACTATACTTAATATATAAAACTTTTATAAAAGTAAAAAACGGCTTTATTAAATAAAAGCTATAAAAAAAAAAGTTATAAATAATAACTTAAAAAAGCAGCAAGCTTATATTTAATTAATTTATTTTAAGCTAATAAAAGTTAAAATAAAGTTTTTTTAAGCAATATAAGATTTAATATATAAGCATACTATTTTTAAGTACTATAATTTAGCTAAAACACTTTTTATATAAGTTAACGCCTTATTAAAAAAAAGCTTTAAAATTATATTATTTTATACTAAAAAAAAGTATAAATAGCAGCTTAAAGCAACTATTTTAAATATTTAAATAAAACTTATAATATTTTTAAGCTGTTTGCTTTTATAGCTAAAATTAAAATATAAACTTTTAAAAATAAAAATAGCCTATGTTATCTAAGCTTATAAATAGCTAAAAACTATAATTAAAGCATTAAATAACCTTATAATAGTACTTATAAACTACTTTGCTACTAAAAGCATTTTTAACTAAACTAGTTTTAATATAGCTTTAATAAATTAAGTAAATAAAAAACTAGTTAACGTTTTAATTTATTTATTATAATATAAACTACAAACTTACTATATACTAAAATAGCTTAATTTTATATTTAATGCCTTAAGCCGTTTTTAAAACGTTATTAATAAAATAAATAAAAATAAAAAAGTAGTTTAATTAAATAAAAAGCTAACTTTTAATTAAGTATAGTTAATTATAAAAACTACTACTATAATAAACTTAAAAATAAAAAAAAAGTTTAAAAAAAAATATAAAAAAAACTTAAAATATAGCTAGATTTTTTAATAAGTTTAAAAAAATAATAATAAAAACATTATTAACTTTTTTAAGCTAAGCTACTTTTTTATAATTATTAATAAGTTAATATATAATATTAACTAAAAAAATAATTAGTAGCTATATATTTTAAAAAACTTTATTAATATGTTTATAGCTACTGCTTATAATAATAAATATTACTTTAAAAAATAACATATATTATAAAACTTAAAGTAATATTTAATTTAAAAAAAAACAAAACTAGTTAAAAAGTATATTAATTATTATAATACTTATAAGCTTTATATAATATTATAAAAAAAACTATATAGCTTATACTAAGCTACTTAAC
>MU401883.1:0-18911 GCA_022579005.1 Poronia punctata
AGTTTAATAAAATATAGTTTTATAACTTAAAAAAAACTTATAAGTATATTAGTTAAAAAATAATATAATATAAGTTTATTAAAGTTAAACTAATACTAATATTATTTTTTAATAAACTTTTAAATAATAAAATTAAAAATATTTTAAGTTATAAAATATTGCTTAATACGCTACTAGCAATAAAAAAAACTAAAAGTACGCTTAAACTAATTAAAAGCTTAAATAGCTTTTTATAAGCTTATAAGTTAAAAATAAGTATAATATAAAAGTAAGTAAAGCTATTTAAAAACTTATAATATTAGCAATAAAAACTTATAACTTTTAAAAATACGCTAAAGCTTTTTAAGCAAAAAAAATAGCATAATTAAAAACTTAAATAATAAAGTAGTATATTAGTAGTATTTAAAAAAAAAATATAAAGTATAAAGCAAAAACTATAAAAGTTAAGTATACTAAAAAAAACGCTATAAGTTAATATTAATAAGTAGCTTAAATAAAAAATAGCTATTTTAAAGCGTTTAAGCTTATAAAGTAATATAGTAAAGTATTAAAATATAACTTTAAATGCTTAATTATATTTAATAATAAAAAAAAAAGCTTTAAAGTATTAAAAAAACTTTTATAATGCTTTAAAGCACTTTAACACTTTTAATATATAACTTAAAAAAAAGCAGGACAAAGCTTTTAAAAAAAAGGCACAAAGCTTAAATGCTTTTAATATAAAAAAGCTAAAAATAAAAAGAAAATATACTTAGTAAAAACCTTTAAAACAAGTTAAAAAAAGCAAAAAACTTTATAGATTTTTACTTTATAACAAAGCTAAAAAAAGCAATTAGCATATATTTGCAACACTTATATATAGTAAAAATATAATTATAATACTAAATAACAATAATAAGTATTAAAAATCTTTTTTAAAAATATTTTTTTTAAATTAATTAAAAGTAATTTACTAAGAGGATTAAAAATATAAAACTTTATATGCTGTGTTTATAGCAGCAGTAAAGCAAATAAAAATAAAACGTTTAAGTGCTTTTTTAAAAAAGAAAATTTACTAAAATAACTTAGTAAAGCTAAAACTTAAGCATTAAAAAAACTTTATAACGCATTTGCTAAGAAAGTATTTTAAAAAAAGCACAAAAAAAAAGCTAAATTAAATACTTATACTTAACGTTATAAAATAGATTTTATATAAAAATGTAATAAGTAGGCTATTGCTATTAAAATAGGTATTTGCTTATAAGTTTAATAAAAAAAGGTATTTTATAAACTATAAAGCTAAACTAGTAGTAAAAAAAAATTAATAAGCAACTAATACTTTTTAGTTAACTTATATAGCTACTTTTGCTACTTTAACTTTTTAATTAGTTATAATAATAGTAGCTTACTTTAGTTTTAAATGTAAATAGTATAATATTAAAAGTGCGTTTTTTAACGTAAGTAAAAAAAGTAAAAAGCTAGTAGTGTATAATATGCTTAATAGTATAAAAAAGCATTTTAATAAGGTTATATTACTTTTAAAAGCATTATATAGTTTAAAAGACTTGCTTTTTTTTTAGTATAAAGAATTTTTAAGTACGCTAATAAAACTTAGTTTTATATTTTTTAAAAAGAAACTTTGCTTGTTTTATAGTAAAGACTGCTAAATACTAGTAGTTTTTTATATAAACAATTTTCTAGTACTATACTTAAAGTTTTATAAAGTATAAGCATTTTAAGTAACTTAAAGTATTAAATAAGCATATAAAATTAAAAACTAAGAAAACATTGCATAGTTTTTTAAAATTAAGGTAATAAAAGATAAAAAAAAAAAAACAATTTCTTTACTATATAATTAATATATTAAAAAAGTAGCTAAGCGTTATAATCTAGCTAATAAAAGCTAAACACTATATATATTACTACTTTATAAGAAATTAAAAAAGTTTAAAAGCATAGCAACAAAAGCGTAAATCAAGGCATATTAAAAGCGCATAAAATTAATTATATATATAGTAATTATAATAAAAGCAAACATATTATATATTATATTACTTTTATTAAAGTTTTTAACTAACCTAGGTTTAAAGTATTTAGTTATAGCAAATTAAGTTATTAAGTATTTATATTATACTAAAAAGCTAAAAATAGTAATAAACTATTTTTTTAGTAGCTTATAAGCACTAGTAATAGTAAAAAATGCGTTTTTTGCTAATAATTTAAAAATATAGCAATTCTTTTATAAATATTTAATAAGTTTATAAAAAGGCCTAATTATTTAAAAAGCATATTAATAGAATATAGTTTTTACTTTTACTACAAAAGCAAAGTTAATAGTTTTAAAACTAATAAGTAAAGAGGCTATAGCACTAAAGCGTTTAATAGCTAATATAAAGCTTAATTTTAACTAAAATTAAAAGATTTATTTTAATAATATATAAGCAATTTGCTTAGTAGTAAAAAATAAAAAATATATTAGTACTTAATTAAAATATATTAATATATAAAACGTATAAATATATAAGCAATATTAAAAAGGCTTATTTAAAATTAAGTATATAGTAATAGCTAATATGCTAGCTAACAAACTTACTAAAAACTTATTTTAAAAAGCGTTTAAACATTTTAAATTACTATTAAATTTATAACAAATTTTAATACTACTACTTAAAATAGGAAATTAACCTTAAAGGGTAATAAAGCATTGCACTTTAATTAAAAAAAAGCGTAAGCATTAAAAGTTTGTTATAAGACTTTAATATTTATATTTAAACTAGCTAAGCAAGACTACTTAAAAATAATAAATAATAAATAAGCATAAAACAAAACTAATCTAATTTTTTTTAAAAGCCCTCTTGCTTTTTACCCTTTTTTTTTACTTTTTTTTTTTAAGTATTAGTAGCACGCTGCTAACTTTAACTACTATAAGCTTTATAAGCATTATAACTATTACTATAAGCTTTTTGCTAAAAAGTGCTAAAATTATAAAAGCTAATAGTAGCATTTTAAGCTAAAATAAGCTTTTTATTGTTTGCTATAAGCTTGTTAAGCTTTGCGTTTTTAACTTTATAACTTTTTAGCTTAAGCATTTAAAATATAATATTTTACATTTTTTTTAAAAATACTTGCTGCTAAATATTTTTTTTAAAATAAAAGTAGATAATGCGCTAGTAAAAATTATTATAACGCTTGTTTAAAGTATTAATATACCTATATAACTTTTTTACTTTTTAAAATAAAGTTAAATACTTATAAGCATTAAAAATAAAAGTAAAATATTTATTTAATTTTTAGTAGTTGCTTTTGCTTTAAGTATTTTAAATAAAACGTTAGCGTATAGTATAACTTAAGTAAAAAATAAGTAATAAGCTTAGCTAGTAGTATAACGTAAGTAAAAATAGCAATTTAAGTTAGCTATATTATAATAACTAATTTTAAAAAATAAATAAACAAAACTATATATTATAGCTAAAAAATAATTAGCATATAAAATATCTTAATAAGCACTTAGTTATAATTTAAGTATAACCTTTTGCTTTTTTTTATAAATAAAAAAAGCAAGCGTTTTAATTATAGCTTTATTAGCATATAAAAGCTAATTTAAAGTGCATAGCTTTATATAATTATAATATAAGATATAATTCTTATTTATATTAAACTTGCTAAACTAAATATTATTATTGCTATTATTATTGCTTTTTTTATTAAAACTAAAGCTAATAAAAATAAAAGTATTTAAACTAAAGCTAATAAAAATAAAAGCATTAAAAATAGTTTATAAAACTTGTAGCTATTTATTAAGCATTAAATTTAAACCAGCGTTAAATAATATATTTAAGCGTTGCTTTAGCGCTTGCTTTTTTTTTACTAGGCTAAAAGCACGTAATAAAACAATATACGCAAAAAAAGGAAACTTTAAAAGGGAACCTTAACTAAAAACAAAAAAACTGCGCTTAAAAGCTTTTTATAGCTTTTAAGTAATAGCTTTTTTTTTTAGCATAAAAAAAACCTTTTAATAAAATAAGCAACTATATAATAAAAGTAAATTAGTATAGTTAAATAAAAAAGCAAGCATTATAATATATTAAAAATGCTTTAACTTACTATGTAAAACTTTTATAATAATTTTTACTATAAAAATAAATATAAAGTAAAAAATGTGCTTTTAATTAAAAAATATAATAAGTTGCAGCTTAAAATGCTAACTAAAGCAAAGCACGCATTTTCTTTACGCACTAAAGCTTTTTACTACTTTTTAAAGCTAATTAAAAAGTTTGTAATATTAGTAGTTTATCTAGCTGCACTAGTATAGTAAAGAAATTAATAACTAAATTAAGTGCTATAAAAAATATTACAGTAAAAATAAAAAAAGTATTTATAGTATTTTTAAGTTGCTTGCTAGCAACCTACATTTTAAGCAAAAGCATAAAAGCATTTATAGTATATTTAAGTTGCTTACTAGTAACTAACGCTTTAAGTAAAAGTATAAAAATATTTGTAGTATTATTTAGTTGCTTGCTAGTAATATTTTTATTTACAATATTTTTAAGCTGCTTGCTAGCAGCTTTTTTTATATTGTTTTGCTAACGTTAACAAATATAATATATTATAAAATTACTTTTATTTAATAAATTAAATAATAAAGAAATAAGTAACTAAGCTATACGCTTTGCTTGCTATTTAGTACGCTTTAAAGTATAAGCAGCGTTTATATTAGCAAAAGCATTATATGCAAACACTATACTAAAAGCAACTTTTGCTATTAAAAAAAGCATAAGCGTTATATAAAAAAATAGTAAACTATAAACCTTAGTATAAAAAACGCAAAAAGTAATTATAAGCACTTTAAAAGCTTATTTAAGCACAACAACTTTTTTATAAGCATTAAAATTATTATTTAAATACTTATTAGCCTTTATTATAAAAGTTTAACTAATAGTAGCAACTTTTAAATAAGCATTTATATTATTATTAAAATGCTTATTTTTTAATACTTGCTTTATAAAGCTTTTTTTATAACGTAATTAGTTTTGCTTCTTTTTAAATAGCAAGCTAAAAACTATATTAAACGTAAGCATAAAATGCTTTAATAAAGGCAAACTTATAATTAAAATAAGTTAAACAAGCATTATAAATAATATAAAAAAGCTTGCAAGCATACTAGCTTTATTTTTTTTATAATAAAGTATTGTAAGAGCTAAGTTACGTTTACTTATGCTATAAAAGTTTTTTATATAGGCCTAGGCTAAAAAAGCAGTAGGATTTTTTATATTAAAGTTTATATTTGCATGCTTAGCTATAGCTTAAAACTTTTTTTTTAACTAATAAATTATTTATATACTAAAAATAAGTTTAAATTTTGTATTATATACTATAAAATAGCGTAGCAAGCATTAAACAAGAAAAAAAATGCGTATATTACTTACTTTATAATTAAAAAGTATAACAACGTTTTAAATACTTTAAAAATTAATTAAAAACTAATGCTTACGCGCTAAAAAATAGTAATAAGTATATAAGATAAAAAAATATAAAGGCAAGAATATAAAAAAAAAAAAGTTAAAAAATTTAAAAAAGTATTTAAGCTTATAAAGGTATTAGCGTAAGTAAAGTAAACAAACAGCAAATATAATTAAGTACTATAATATAATATAAAATACTTAAAAGTACCTAGTTTAAATATAAGTATATTTAACGTATTTATAAGCTTTTATAAACAACAAGGTATTAAAGTACTTAATTATTTTAACTTATTTTAACTACTATATATTATAATGCATTTTTAAATACGTACTTATATTTAAAAAAAACTTAAAGATTGCTAGCATTTATATAATTACTAGCACTTTACAATTATTATAACGTATTTTAAATATATAAACATATTTAAAAATCAGTTTACATATGCTAATATTATTATTTTATTTATAACAATTTCTTTTTATTTACTTATATTATCTTGCTAGTTAACATTTAAAGCTGTTTATAATAGTTAGCTTTAAATAGGAGGTATATAACAAATAAAGCATATAACCTAAATCTAAAAGTATTAAAAGTACTTTAAGTAACTAAGTATATAGTAACCTTATTTTAAATAAAGTAAAATACGCTGCGCATATTTTAAACTATTATATAATATATACCTATACCTAAAAGGTACTAAAAATATATAAAGCACCTTAGACCTAGTTAGATACTTTTATAAATATAGTTAATTATATTACATTTTTAAGCGTATAGTTTTACCTTTAATGCTTTGCACCTATTCTAATCCACTTTATTTGCTGCAACTCATTGTTAGAGTTTATTAATAATTTTTATATTAAAACTTTTATATAGCTTTTGCTTTAATGCAGTTTTACTTTATATTATAACCTTTATAGTATTACTTTTATTAATTATATATATATTATAACCTTTGCTTTTATTTAGCATATTATATATATAATAGTTTACTTAGTTAAATATTTATTATAATTTTAATTTTAATATAATATAAATTTTAAATTATTACTATTAAAGTATTTATTTATATTTATTTATATAAACTTTTTAATATAACTTTTTATTTACGCTAATATTTATTTAAATTATTTTATAACTATTATAATATTTAACTTATTAATTATATTTATATTATAATTATTGCATATATTTAGCTTACTTAATAATATAATCTTTTTAGTATTATAGCTAGCTTTTATATATAAGTACTTATTATTTAAGCATATTTATACCTAGGCCTTTATATATATTTAAATTACTAAGCTTTTTAGTTATAAAGCTTTATTTAATATTATAAGTATATAATAAGTAGCTAGTTTATTAGTATTTTTAAAATTAAGTTTTTTGCTTAGCTTAGTACGCTAGCTTATTTATTAGTTGCTTTTTTTTACTATATTAGTTTAAATTTATTTAAAAAATTTTAGCGTTATTTTAAGTATTTAGTATTTAAATTTATAGTTGCTACTTATTTTTATTAATATATATTATACTTTATTAAAAACTAAATATTTATAAGCACAATAAATATTTAATTTTTTACCCTTTTTATAAACTTTTATATTTATTTATATATTACTTTTTTACTAGTATATATATATATTTAGTTTAGTATACTTTTATAACCTAAATATTTTTTATATATAGCTTTTTTATATTTTTTATTTATTTTAGTATAATATATAATATATAATATTTAAAATATACTTTTAATTATTATTAATAATTAAAGTATATTGTTAATAAATACCTTTATATTTATTATTATATATAATATTTAATATTATTATTAAAGTTTTTTAATATATTTTAGTTTAACTTTAAACCTTAAGCTTATTTACTACTAACTATATTAAATTTATAAAATTATTTTTATAATATTTTTTTTTATAATTAGCTTAATTTTTTGCTTTATTGCTAATATATTTAGCATTTTTTTAATTACTATATATATATATATTAGTTTATTTATAACTACTAGTATATAAAAATTATAAAGATTATATAATCTTTTTTAGTACTATGCTTATTTTAAATATTAAATAAATTTATTGCTACTAAAAAAAAAAAAGTAATAATAATTTACTATGCTTTATAAGCAAGTAGCAAGCTTAAATTTTTACTTTTACGTTGTTTTAAGCTTTGCTACTGCTATAATTGTATTTAATTTACTTATAATCTTTTATTTTATTAATTTTTACTAACCTTTTTAAAGTTTTTACTAGCATTTTTAATATAGTTTATATTTTAGTTTTGTTTTATTATATAGTAGTAAATATTTATAAAAATAGTTTTTTTTATTTTATCTTTTTTTTTTAATTATTATTATTTTTTTAGCTTTATTTTTAAGTTATTTAAAATAATCTTGTTTAACTTTTTTTTTACTTATTACTATATATAGTTAATACTTTATAACTTTTTATTAGCTTATTTGTTTAATTTTTAACTTAAAATAATAATTACTTTATATTACTGCTTTATATTATACTAAATGTTATACTATATTTACTTACTTTATTTAATTTTAATTAACTTAGTAATTTAAGCTTAACTACTATTTTTTGTTTATTTTTATTTATAGCTAATATATATATAAATATGCATTTTTTTAATAACTATACTACTTTATTATATTTAACCTATTTTTTTTATTTTATTAATTACTTTTTACTTATACTTAAAAATATATTTAGCTTTTTACTTAAAAATTATTAACTTTATTTTAATAATACTTTATTTTTTAAACTTGCTACTTTTAAGCTTAATAATAATAATAATAATAATAATAATAATAATAATAATACTTAATTTTTTAAACTAGCTTTTTTTAAGCTTAATAAGAAAATATTTTTTAAACTTGCTTTTTTTAGGCCTAATAAAAGCTAGTTTTTTAAACTTGCTTTTTTTAAGCTTAATAAAGGCTAATTTTTTAAACCTGCCCCTTTTAAGCCTAATAAAAGCTAGTTTTTTAAACTAGCTTTTTTTAGGCTTAATAAAGGCTAATTTTTTTAACCTGCCCCTTTTAAGCCTAATAAAAGCTAGTTTTTTAAACTAGCTTTTTTTAGGCCTAATAAAGGCTAGTTTTTTAAACTAGCCCTTTTTAAGCTTAATAAAAGCTAGTTTTTTAAACTTGCTTTTTTTATGCTTAATAAAAGCTAATCTTTTAAACCTGCCCTTTTTAGGCCTAATAAAAGGCAATTTTTTAAACTTGCCTTTTTTAGGCCTAATAAAGGCTAGTTTTTTAAACTTGCTTTTTTTATGCTTAATAAAGGCTAATTTTTTAAATCTGCCTTTTTAGGCCTAATAAAAGGTAATTTTTTAAACTTACTTTTTTTAAGCTTAATAAAGGCTAGTCTTTTAAACCTAGGCCTAATAAAAGGACATTTACTAAACCTGCTTTTTTTAAGCCTAATAAAAAACTATTACTGCTTACTTTACTAATATTTAATAAGTAATATAATTATAAGCTTTTATAAATAAAATAAAAAAAAAACTTATATTATAATAAAGTAGTTTAAATATAAAATAATAAAAAATTAAAGTATATATAAAATAAAAAGTAATTAAAGTAAACAATAATAATTTTTTTTAAAAATTTATTAGCTTTAATTATTAGCTAAGTAATAATATACTTGCTTTACATGCTGCTTTTATTATTATTGTTTTTAAAGATAATATATTTTTTAAAAATAATAGTAATAATATATTTTTTAAACAAAACTACTTTATTAGTTTTAATAATATATTTTTTAAACGCAACCTTTTTATTGCTTTTAATAATATATTTTTAAATAATAATAGTAGCAATACTTTTTTTAAATACAACCTTTTTATTATTTTAAATAATATACTTTTAAAAAATAATAGTAATAATACTTTTTTTAAATACAACCTTTTTATTACTTTAAATAATATACTTTTAAAAAATAATAATAATAATATATTTTTTAAATAAAACGCTTTAGTTAGTTTTAATAACATATTTTTTAAATATAATAGCTTTATTGTTTTAAAAAATATATTTTTTAAATACAATAGCTTTATTATTTTAAATAGTTTACTTTTTAAAGCAAACTATACTAACTTTGCTAATAATGTGTTGCTTAAGTTGCTTTTAAATCTTTTATATACTTAGTTAAAGTAGTATTTTAATACTTTGCTTTTAGTTAAATACAATTAAGTTTTTAGCTAACTTAAGCATATATATATAAATAGCTATAGTTATAATATATAATTTTTTTTATATTAATTTAACTTTATTTTGCTAATATAGTATTTAAATATAAATAATACTAAATATAAACATAATAGTGCTTTTTTTAAAAAAGTTACTAAATATTTTAAAAATATATATAAGCTTAACTTTATTATATTTTTTATTATAAATAATTTTTTAAAGTAATTAGCTACTTAAAAAAAAGCAATATATAAACATTTAAATTATTTTAAGTACTTTTATGCGTTTTTTATAAGCATTTTAGCAAGCACTTTATTATTTAACGCTATATTTAAAGCATTATAAGCTAAATTAAATAACTTATTAGTTATTTAGTATTATAATATTAATAGTTATATTGTTTAGCTACGTTTGCTTTAAGCGTTTTTTAACTTTTTTTTTCTTTTATTATACTTGCTACTTTTTATTACTTTTATTACTTAAAATACTTATTATACTTTTAAAAATAAAGCACTTTATAAAATAAGCAATATATTACTTAAAACTTTTAGTTATTTTAAAAGCAATACTATTTACTTTATATTTTTAAACGTGCTAGCATTATTTTTATATTAAATACTGTATTTTATATATAAACATTATAAATAATTTATTAAAAATTATATTTTGCTAGTTTAATAGATTATGTTAACTATATTTAGCAAAGTAGAAAGTAGGAAATAGTGCTAAGATTAGCATAGCTAGTATATATATTAAATATATAAGATTAATTAAAGTATATATATAACTAGTTTATAAGTGCGCGTTGCTTAACTTTTATAATTAAGCAACACTTATATTTATTTTAGTTATATATTAGTTAAGCAGTTTAACTTATACTTTAACTATAAGAGCTATAAGGTAAATTATGCTTACTGCTTAATAAAGCAGTAAGTAAAATGCGCTTTACGCTTTTTACTTTTTTAATATTGCGCACTTTTTATTTTAGCTTTATTTTTAACGTTATAATTACTAAATAACTTAAAAGTGTTTTTACTTAGTGCTGTACAGCGTGCATGCTTTATACTAAGTATATAAACCTTTTTTTTTATTAGTTATTATATATAACCTTGTTATTAATAAACCTAAAATAATTATAGCGCAATTTGTAAAGCGCGCGGTTAATTCTTTAATTAACGCGCTATATATATTATATTTTTTAAAATAAGCTTTGCTTATTTTTTTAATATTAAATTAATTATAGCTTAATTTACTAATATATACTAAACGCTTTTTTACTTTAGTAGTAACTACTTAGTTATTTTTAAAGTAGACCTATTATTTGTTATAGCTAGCAATTAGGTTTTATATATGCTTTACTTTTTTTTTAAGCTACTTTATAAGTTTTAAATAAGCTAAGGCTAAAGTAAAAGTATATTATAATAGCAATAACTTTAACTACTATATACTTAACTATACTTATTTATAATATAGCATTACTAACACTAAAACTGCAGCTTTTTAAAATATACTTATATATAATTATAATAATTATTTTTTTAGTTTTTTTTTTAACTTAATTTTTTTACTTTAAAAATATAATATTAAAAATATTACTATTAGCTTAACTTATAAAAGCACACTAAAAATTTTTTATAAAACTTTTTTTAAAGCTGCTAACTTTATATATTTAAACTTAAGCTTAATTTAAGTAAATATTAAATTTTATAACGTTTTATATGCTAACTAGCTACTACTTAATATTTTTAAGTTTTTTATACTTATTTATAAAGCTAAATACTTTTTTATAATAGCTTTAAATTTTAATAGTACGTTTTAAAGCTTTACTTTATAGCAGTATATATAATATATGCTTAAAAATATTAAGTTATTTAAACTAATTTAAAAATATAATAAAATGCAATAATTATAGCTAATACTATACTAGTTTAAAGCGTATAATATTTATAAGTAGTATTTATAAATACTAAATAAATACTATTACCTTTTTTATTATACTAAATTTAATAATCTTTTTTTTAAGTAATTATTTTATAATAAGTACTATAAAGTAAAAGCAAGTACTAATATATACAATAAACAACTGCTTAATATAAAATTTATAATTTAATAATTTTAATTATATAAAGCCTAATTATATAATATATTAGCAAACTTTTTAAATGCTAACTATAAAACTTATTAAAAATGTTATATTTTATAGTTTTATTTTATATTATTTATAAATATTAGCAAAGCGCTATTTAATATTACTACGTACTTTTTATTATATAATAATAGCTTAACTAAATATAATTTATTTTAGCTTATTTTAACTAAAGCTTTTAATAACTTTGTTTTACTTTTTGCTATATGCTTTATTAAGCTTATTAAAAAGCTTGCTATTTTAGCTTAAAATAACTAAGCTAATTTAAAAATTACTTTTATTAACTATAATAAAACAAGCGTTAATTTTTATACTAATTATATTTTACTTACTTTTTTTTAACTAACTTATATAAAGGCTATCTTGTCTTAGTTTTTTTAGCTTTAAAATAAAAACTAAAAACCTTAGTTAGTAAGCAAAACTTATTATTAATACTTATATAGCTTAAGTATAAAAAACATTATAAGCTATTTTAGTATACTTTAGTTATTAAAAAAGATAATATATATCTTTATAGCTACTATTATATTTAATGTTTATAAACTACTTTGCTTATTTTTTTATTATTTGCTTAAAAGCCTTAGTTATAGCTATTTTAATTTAAAAAATGCTTTTAGCTAAATAAAAGCTTAATTAATTTTTTAAACTATAGTAAGCAATACTATTATAAAGATTTATATATATTAAAAAATAAATAATTATATTAAAACATTATAGCTTAAATTTAAGCTATTTTATTTATGCTTATAATTAGTTATATAGTAATATAATTATAAGTTTTTAAAAGCATATAAGTTATTATTAAAAAAGCTTAATAAAGTTATTGCTACTATAATTAATAGTGCTTTATATAAAAGCTTGCTTAATAATGCTACTAGCTATATATAAGTTATTACTTTGCTTAAGCTTATAAAAGTTTTTATTAAGCTATTTAAAGCTATAAGTTTTAAAAGGCCAGCTTTATATAAAAAACTTTTAAAAAAAAAGCTTTTAATAATTTTTTAAATAATAGCTACCTAAAGTTACTATAGTTTTAAAAAGTATAATAATATTAATATTATAAATAAAGCTTATATTTAGGCATTATATATAAACGCAATACTAAGTAGTATAAATAAAACTATATTTTAAATAATAAAAACCTTTATATACTATTATTATAAAATAAATAAATAGTAATAAAAAGTATTTATATATAATAAAAATAACTTTTATTTTAATATATTAACTTTAAACAACTAAAAAATATATACTTAAATATATATAAGCGTATATATTTACATTATGCTAAACTATAAAAAAGCTAAGTTTTTTTATATTTAAACTTAAAAGCAAAAAAAACTAAAATTTAATTTTTTTAATATTAAATATTATATATTAAAACTTTTTAAAACTAATATACTAAATAAAAATATATATAATATAGTAATAATAGTAGCAGTATATTTAATAATAGCTATATTGCTATTATAAGTTTAAAAAGTATATAAACAAAAGTATTTAAAGCTTTTATATTATAATTTAAAAAATTTTATTAATTTAGCAAAATTGCTTAAAAATTTTAAAATAATAATAAACTAAAAAGTTAATAACTACATTTTTTTATTTAAGCAACTTAAGTTAAAGTTAATAATTTAGCTAATAAATATTTTTTTAAGCATAAAACATATATTTTATATATATAAAAATTATATAAAAAAACAATTTTAGCTTATTAAGTTATTATTATAACAATTAGTAAGGCATAATAGCTATATATTAACACTATATAGAAGATTTTAAGTTAAAAAGAAAAAAAAAAGACTAGCTACGCTAAAATTTATTTTCTTATTACTTATATATAAATACTTAGCTAAAAATATAAGTATATAACTAATTAAATTATTTTGCTAAGTAAGTTTAGCTAAGCAAAGGCAGTATTTAATATTACTTTAAACTTACTTTATAATAACGTACGTAGTTTATAGGTTATATAATTATTTTTTTAGTTATATAACTTTAAACTAATAAGCATAGCTATTATACTACTTTTTTTTAAAATTAAAGCTAAGGTATAAAGTGCTTAAGCTAAGGTTTTTTTTATTATAAAAGTTACTAAAAGTGCTGCTTAAAAGCTAATACTTTTTTTTTATTTAAAGCTAACATTTTTTTTTTTTTTAATATTAACATAAAAAACGTTTTTAATAACTTACTATGCTTATATACTTTATAATAAGTTTTTTTTATAAATATATATTTAGTTAACTTTTTTTTATTTTAGTAAAAATGTTAAATTATAAGTTAGTTTAGTTAAGTTATAATATAAATAATTTATTAAATATAATATAACTAAATATAAACTTTTGTTTTTATATTTTTAACTTAAGTAAAGCTAGTAAGTAAATAAAAGTTAAAAGTTTATAAAGCGTTAAAGCTTAAGTATAGCGTTTTATAATAAGTTGCTTGCTTTTATAAATAGCTTTAAAGTTATTTAAATAGTTTTTTAGTATTATATTTGCTATTATAGCATATAGCTATTTATTAAAACGTATTAAAAGTTTAAAAGCTAAAAAGTAGCTATTATAAAAGTTTTTTAAAGCTATTAGTATATTTTTAAAGTTGCTAGCTAAGTACTAGGCATTATTTAAGTTATATTTAATTTAGTTTATTTAATACTAAAAATGCTTATAGCGCTTAAAAAGTTTAAATTTTAAAACTTGCTATACTTTATACTTAAGCTTTTTATTAATTTTTTTAAGTTTTAAAAAAAGTTAGATTTGCTAAGGTAAAAGGTTATTAAAAGCTTTATATAGCTAATTAGTATAAAAAAGGTTTTATATTTTATAGGTTAGCAGTAAATTTAAAATATAACTATAGCTTTTTTTTTTAAAGATTTTAAATAAATTAACTTATTAAAAATTTATATAAGTAATAAAAGCTATTATAGTAAAACTTTTTTTTTAAAAAAAACCTAGTTATAAATAAAAAAGTTTATTTTTTATTTTTTTTTATTAGCTTAAACCTTTTGCTATTTTTAGGTTTTTTAAGCAAATTTATAAGCTAAGTTTTAAACTTTATAAGTTTGCTTTATTAACTTTGCTATATACTTAGCTAGCTTATTAATTATATTATTAAGTAGTACTAAAAGCATTAAGTTAGTATATAGCTTAATTTTAAAAGCTATTTTTAAAAAGCTTATACTTAATAATAAATAATATAATAAGTTATAAGCAAAATTAAAAGCAGCAATATAATTACTTTAATTATTTTAAAATTAGTTAGTATAAAAGTAAAAATGTTAATTTAGCTTATAGTTAGTAACTTTAATAGCGCTTTAAGTTTATAAATAATTAAAGCTGCTTTAATAATATTTAGTGCTTATTAAAATATTTAAAGCTTTTATTAGCTATAAAATAAACTATTTTTTATTATTGCTAATTTAAGTGCTTAAAAAGTTAAAAAATTAGTATAAGTAATAGTAATACTTTTTAGCTAATATTTTAATAATATTAGTTTTTTTATTTAAAATAGTAGCAATTAAATAGCTAAACTTATTAATAAAGTACTATATATAATTATAGCTATACTTATTTTTTAGCATATTTTTTTTATTAACTATAATAATATTTTATATATGCTAAAAAAAGGTAATAAGTATAAAAAGCTTAGTATTTTATTATAAAGGTTTTTATTACATTAATAATTTTAGCAGTTATAAATATATTGCTAAGTATTTTTTTTAAAATTAAGCTAGTAGTAGTTAATTAAAAAAGCTTAAATTATTTTATTTTAACTATTATAAGCTTAAAACTTAAGCATATAAGCTTTTTAAATTAAAGCTGTTTAAAAAAATATTAAGCTATTTTAAGTAGTAGTTAAAATAATTAGCTTTTTTTTATAAGTGCTTAGTTTTTAAAATTAGTTTTTTTTAATAATTAAGTTAATTAACTTTAATTTTTTTAGCATTATTAAAAGCAAAGGTATAAAAAATAGTTAAACTTTAATAAAAGCAATTATAGTTTAAAAGTAAAAGCTTATAATATTTTTTAAAAAAATTAAAGTAAGTATTTAATTTTTTTTTTCTTAAGCTTTAATAGTAAAAAAATTAGTAGTTTTATAAAATAGTATATTAGTAATTATATTTTTTTTTTTTAAGCAATATTTTTACTTAATAGTAAACTTATATAAAAAGTTTAGCTAAGCTACTTATTATAATTTTAAATAGCATTTAGTAAAAAAATAAGTTAAAGCTTAGTAGTTAATAAAAATAATAATTTAAATGCTTAGCAATTTATTATAAAAATAATTAAAAGTTTAAACTATAGCTAAGAACTTTTTATTTTATATTAAATAAGCTTGCTTAGTAAGTATTATAGTTTTAAAAAAATAACTAATAAGCTTTTATTTTTTATTAAGTTATAGTTAAAAAATAATATTTTTAATAGCGTTATAAAATATATTAGCTTTTATTTAAATAAAAAGACTTAGCTAAAAAAAAGCAAGTACTAGTATAGTATAAGCTAGCTTTTTAAGTTAGTTAAAAAAAGCTTTTTATTTAAAGCTTAAAATAAAAAGTTTTTTTTTTTTTAAAAGTTAGTTTAGTAGTTTAGCAGCTTTGCTAGCATAGTAAATAAATATATAAACATAGTTATAAAAATTAAAAAATAAATAAATAATAATAATATTATAAAGTTTTAAAAATTTTTACTTTATAATAGCTTTAGTTTTAGCTAAGTTAATAAAAATGCTTTTGCTTACTTTAATAATTATATTTAAGTAATTAACTTTTTTAATATTAAATTAAAACTTATTAATATTACTTTATAAGCTAGCAGTAAATAAGTAGTAAATAACTTTTTTATAGTTTTTTTAGTATTAAAACGTTTTTTATAAATAAATTAAAATATTATTAGTATAAGTATTAGTATACTAATTAAATAGGTTTTATAATTAAGTATTAATAAAAAACTGCTACTAAGCTAGTTTTACTTTTAGTTTAAATAATAAAACTTTTTATTAATAAGTATTTATATAAGTATAAAAAGTAGTTAAATATTTAAAAAATAAAGTTATTTATAAGCAATAAAAAGCTTTAATAATATTAAACTTTAATATATAGTAAGCATTATAATAGTTAAAAATAATTTTATTAATATTTAAAGCAATAATAATATAGTTTTTAAAGTAATAGTTTTACTAATAATAGTTAATATAAAACTGTTTTTTAATAAACTTTAGTTTAAAAGCAAAAAGTATAAAAGCTATATAAAGCTTTATATAAGGTTTAATAAAACTAAAAGTAAAAAGTTTATTAATAGTTTTTTTTTTAAAAAAAATATATTTAATTAGTATTTAAAATTAAAAAGAACTAGTAAAAAGCACTTTATTAGTTAGTTTTAATTTTATATTAAAGCTAAAGTAAAAAAAAAATAAAGTATTAGCTTTTTTTTAAAAAAAAAAACTTTTTAAGTAAGCAAGTTAAAGTAAAATTAATTAATATATTTAAGTAATATGTTTTAAGTTTTTATTTATAAAAAATTTAATAAAGCTTATAATTAAAAAAAAAGTACTAATTTAAGCTAATAAGCTTTAAAGCTGCTTTATATATTTAATAAGTATTAGCTTGCTTAAATTTAATAGTTTTAAAAATTTTTATTTTTAAATATATATTAAGTGCTAAATAAATATAGTAATTAAAATAATAACTTTTTAATTATTTTTATTAACTAAGCTAAAAAGTTAAATAGTAGCTATAATAAAGTAAATAAAAAGCTTATTATATTATAATAGCTAATAATATTAATTTAATTTAGCATTTTAATAGTTAATATTTTATTAGTAAGTAAGTTGCTTAGTTAATATAACTAAGTTTTTTTTTTACTAAAAAAATTATAAGTAAATATATAGTAAAAAGTAAAGTTTTTTTAAGCTATAATAATTAGTAGTGCTTATAATTTAAAGTAATAAAATATTTAATTATTTATTATAAACTAATAATAACTTTATTACTAATATTAGTAATTTAAAAAGTTTAATTAATAAATTAGCAATTATTAATTTTTAAGCTAAGTATTAATATTTAAAAAATAGTGCTAGCAAGTTAGCTTTTATAATTAAAAAGTTAAATAAGCTTTTTTAAATAAATTAATAAAGCTTTAAATTATTTATAAAGTAGTAAAGCTAATAAAGTATTAATAAAAAAGTAAATATTTGCTTTAATATTATATAAAGTAATAGTTTATATTTTAAAGCTATTAATTTAAATTTAAATAAAATATTTAAATTTAATAGTTTTATTTTTACTATTTAATTTAGCTATAGTAAATATATAAGCTATTATAAAAACTTAAAGTAGCTAAGCTAGTTTTTTAATTTATTAAATAAAGTAATTTTTAAAAAAGCTATTTTTTTAATTAAAACATTTTTTTTTACTTTTTTTATTAGTTTAGCAAAAAAAGCGTTAACTTAAAATTAAAAATAGTTTTTAATTATATAGCTTTTTTTATTATAATTAAAGCAAATATTATTTTTTTAATAAACTTTTTTTTTAATTTTAAATAGCTACTTATAAATAGTAAGCTTTTAAATAAAAATAAAAAGTTTTTAGTTTAAAGTTATATTTTTATAAAATTATATTACTAGCTTAGCTTTAGCTTTTTATTTTTAGTTTTTAACTTATTAATTAAGCATTTTTTTTTAAAAAAATTTATAAAAAGTTTTATAAAAAACATTTAAGTTATAAACATAAGCATAAAAAATATAGCTAATTAAAATTTTTATATTATAATATAGCTTTTTTTTAAAAAAAAAATATAGTTTATAAGCTTAAACTAATAACTTAGTAAAATAGCTAATATAAATTTAAATATTTTAAGTAAAAAAATTATTAAAGTTTATAATAGTAAGCTTTTAAGTAGCAACTTTTATTTAGTTAACTAATTTATAAACAGTTTTAAAAACTTAAATTATTTTAATAATATATATAAAGCTTACTTTATAGTTATAAGCACTAAAATATACTTTAATTTATTATTAAAGCTAGCTAAAAAAGCATATAAATATATATTTTAATTATTATTTTTTATTATAAAAAGTATATATATTAAAGTTAAGCTTTAAAGCAATTAT
>MU401884.1:0-18745 GCA_022579005.1 Poronia punctata
AGCTATTTTAAAATATAAAGTAAATATAAAATTATTTATATAAAGTTTTTTAGTAAAATATATATTTAAGTATTTAGTTTAATAAATATATTATAAATTTATTAATTTTAATTTAAAAGGTTTTTAAAAGCTTTGTACTAGTTTTTATATATTATATATGCTTTTTAACTATTTAGCTAAATTGTTTACTAGCACTATTTTAAGCTTAAATATTAAGTATTAAAATTTTTAATATAATAAGTACTTTATTAACTAAGTAGTTTATAACTATTTATAATTATAAAAGTTATTTATTTAATTTAACAATAATAACTTATTTTTTATAAATTACTTATATTTTTTTATAAAATATTTAAGCAGCGTTTTTAATATATTTATATTAAAGCTTTATAAATAGTAATTAAATATATATTTAAAATATTTTTTAGTTATAAAAAGTATTAATACTTTATTATTAAAACTTTTATTATAAAAATGTTAATTTATAGCAATATGCTTAAATAAATAATTTAATTAGTTTTTAAATACTTTATTAATTTAGTTTTTAAGCTTTTTATATATATACTTAAAGTAATTTATTAATTTAATATTTTAGCTTAAAATTTTTTTAATTTTTATTTTTTTTGCTTAGCTTATTAAGTATTAAAGTATATTAAAACTTAAGTAGCTAAGCTAAAAATGCTATTTAAAAAAATTTGCTTTAAAAGTAAGCTATTTAATATATTTTATATATATGTTTTTTTAAATATAAAAAAAAGCTTTATTTATATTTAATAGTAAATATTTTAAAATATATTAGTTATATTTATTTTATATTTAATATAATATTAAATAATTAAGTTTTTTAAAGTAGCTTTTTAGTAGCTTTATATTTTACTAAATCTTTTTTTAAATAAAAATATAAAAAAAAATAATATTTATTATAAAAGTTTTATAATAAGCTATATTTTTAAGCTTTAATATAAGTAGTTTTTTAGTTTTTTAAACTTTTATATTAACGTTTTTATAAGCTTATATAATTATAACTAAGTTTTTAGCTTAAAATAAGTTTTTTTTAAAAGTACTTTTAATATTATAAAAGCGCTTAATTTTATTAAAAATATATAGTATTAACTTTAAATTAAAAATTGCTAAGTTTTTAAATAAGTATAGTTTTTATATAAGCTTTTTTAATATTTTAAAACTTATATATATAAAAACTTGTTTTAATTATACTTTTTTTTTTTTTTTATAAGCTATTTATTAATTTTACTTTTTTTTAATTAGCTTTTATTACTTTAATAGTTTTAACTTTTGCTTTAAGTTTTAAATTATATTTAAGTTTAAACTTAATAAAGTTTTTATATTTTAAGTTTTTTTATAAAACCTTTTTTTTAAAGCTTTAAAAATATATATTAGTATTTAAAAAAATTATAATAACTTTTATATGCTAAATATATTTTTTTAAAGTTATAAATATTTTTTTTAGTTTATTTAAGTAAATTAGTAATAGTTTTTTAATAAATAGCTTTTTAGCTTTAATTAAAAGTTATAAAATAAAAATATTATTTTTATTTTTTACTTATAAAAAAAGTGCTTATTAATATTAAAAGTATATTTTTACTTTTTAACTTTTAAGCTTAGTTTTTTTTTTTTTTTTTATTAAATGTTATAAAAAACTTTTTAATTATTTTTATTTTTTTAAACTTTTAATTAATTACTATATATGCTTAAAAATTAGTAGCTAATTTTAAATAATAAAGCTTGCTTTTATATATTTATTTTTTATATATTATTTTAAAAGCATTATACTAATATTTATATTTTTTACTAAAAGCTTTAAAAAGCTATTAAAAAAAAAGTAAGTACTAAGTAATATATTAAGTTTATATTGTTTAAGTTATAAAATATAATAATTTTACTTTATAATAAATTTTTTAAAATTTTTAATTAGTTTTTTTATGCTTCTTTTAATAAAGTTAAAAAAGTTTGCTTAAGCAATAGCTAATAATACTTTAATTATAGTTTTTTTAACTTTTTAAAAGTTATTATATTATTTATTTACTTTTTTATTATATTTTATATAAAAAGCTTTATAGTTTTTAAATATAATATTACTTATTTAAGTTTTTAGCTTTACTATTTTATTATTAAGCTTTTTTTAAGCTTTAATACTTTATTTATATTTATTTTTAAAAAATATAAATATTAATTTAAACTTTTTAATAAAGTTAAAAAAATTTATTAAAAGATTTTTAATATTAACTTATTTATTTTTATTTAAAGTAAAAGTATTTTTAGCTATATAAAACTTAAATTTAATTTTTTTAGTAGTAAAAGTAATAAGCTTTTTATTAAGTTTAGTAATATTAACAAGTTTAAGTTATTTAAGCTAAAGTTTTTTATTTTTTAAGTTAATATATTACTATAGCTATAAAGCTAAAGCTTTTGTTTTAAATTTTTTATTTTAATAATAAAATTTTTTTAAGCAAAATAGTTTAATTTTATTAGCTAATACTATTATTATTAAGTTACTATACTATTAAGCTTTAATAATAATAATAAGCAATATAAGACTTTTAATTATTAAAACTAGCAAAATAGCTAAATTATATATATTAATTAATATATACATAAAAAAGTAAAACTTTTTTTCTTTATAAAATTTGCACATACTAAATAAGTAAAAAAAAACCTTTTATAAAAAAACCTTTTTTTTTATAGTAGTCTTTATTGTAGCTATATAACTTTTACTGTATAGGCATTACATTAATTCCTATTATCTTATAACCTATTAGATCTAACACCTACTATAGGTTAGAGAGCAACCAGAGACGCTATAGGCCTAGAAAGCATGTCACACCCTTAAGGTTACCTTATTAGGCTTTTAGAACTCCTATAAGTAATCAGAAGCAAGCCGTATATGTTTACGTATTGTGCTATTTTAGTTTAAGCTGTTTTATTTTGTCGAAATATTATCACATTTTTTAGCAAAGGGGGACAGTGGGCCGTTAGCCATTATCTGCTATTACCTATTTCCTTGCACTTTTTTTTTTTTTTTTATATTTTGTATAAAAAACCTTTTTATTTTATATTTTGTATAAAAAACTTTTTTTTTTTATATTTTATATACTAAACTTTTTTATTTTTTATATTAAAATATAATATTATCTTGCTTATAGTTTAAATTATTTATAATACTTTGTTTTTTTTTTTAAATTAATTTTGTTTATAACTAGATTATAAATTTATTTTATTTTAAATATAATATTAATAATATTTTTATAAATATTAATTAAAATAGCAGTAAATATAAACTTTATACTTTATAGCGCTAGCTTTATAAATAAAGCTTAAAATAAAAAAGCTAATATTAAATTAAAAATTTTGCTAAAAAGATTTAAGCTTTTTTTAGTTATAGCTAAAATAATAAATTTATATAAAAATATTTAGCTAAAACTAGCTATTTAAAAATAAGTTAGTAAATAATTTAATAAATTTAAACTTAGCATAGTATATTATAATAGCGTTATAAACTTAAAAAATATAATAAAGCTAATTAATAAGTATAAAAATTTTTTACTTAGCATTTATAATATAGTTTTATAATTAAAAAGTTTAAAAAAAACTATTTTTATAAGTTTATTTAAACTTAAATAAGCTTTATTATTAGTAAAAATTTTATTTATTAATATTATAAAAAAATATAGTTAAAGTAAGTTTAATAAAAAAGTAAATTAACTATATATTAGTATAAGTAATATATTATTTTTAATTATAATTTTATATAGTATTTTAATAAGTATATAAACCTTTAAAAAATAAAGTTTAAAGTAAATAAAAAAATATATAGCTAAAAAACATTAGCTAATTATTTTAAATTTATATTTATATTAACACTTATTTATATATAATTATTTAAATTTATATTAGCTTAACTATTTATACTTTAATAAATATTTTAAAATAATATATATATATAATAACGTTTGCTAGCTTTTAATTATTATTTACTTAAGTAAATATAAGTATTAAAACTGCTTTTTTTGCTAACGCTTAAGGCTTTTTTATTAAAGCTAATAAAACTAATATAATATATAAAAGCTTTAATAGTATATATTTTATTTATTATTAAAATAACTAGCTAGCTTTTTATTATTTATAAAAAATTAGCAAATAAAACTAAAAAATTAAAATATAGTAGCATAGCTTTTAATATAAGTTAACTAATTTTTTAATTTATTTTATAAATAAACTATTTATAATTAAATATTTTAATTTTAATAACTATTAAAATTTTATTACTATATATATAATTTATAAGCTTATATTTTATTAAAAAGTAAAGCAGTTTATATAACTTTAAAATAATTATAAAATTTAAAAGTAAAAAAACTAGCTTTATATTATTATTAAAAAACTTTTTAAAATTTATAAAAACTATATTAATAACTAAAAAATTTTTATATTTAAAAGCTTTATAGCTAAAAAAATGCTTTATATTATAGCTATACTTTTAAAAAAAGTTAAAATAAATGCTTTTATATTTATAAAAATAAAGCAATAATATAATAAATAGCTAAAAAAAATAAGCTTTTAATAAAGATTTTATAATAATATTAATTATTAATATTTATATTTTTAAATATATTTAAAATTATAATAGCATATATATAATTATAAAAAGTTTAGCTAAAAGCTTTATTTTATAATTACTTTATATTTAACTAGTAGCTTTAATATATATATAAGTTAAATATATTAAACTAAAACTATTTAATTTATAAAAAGTATAATAGCTTACTAAGCAACTTTATTTTTTAAAGTATACTTTAAAGTTTAAAAAAAATTAAGAAAATATAAGCAATGCTACTTTTAAAACCTTAAAAAGTATGCTAAGTATATATAAAAAAAATAAAAAAAAATATAAAATAATAAAATTTATATAAATAAATAGCTAACTTGCTTTTTATTACCTACTACTTTTTTTTTTTTTATTAGTTTTTTTAACTTTTAAAGCTTAGTAGTAATAATAATAATAATAATAAAACAAAATACTTTATAGCTTTTTTATTTTTTTAAACTTTTACTATATAACTTTAATAAAGTTAACTTTAAGTTTTACTAAGTACTAAACTTTAATAAAGTTAGCTTTAAGTTTTACTAAGTACTAAACTTTAATAAAGTTAGCTTTAAGTTTTACTAAGTACTAAACTTTAATAAAGTTAGCTTTAAATTTTACTAAGTACTAAACTTTAATAAAGTTAGCTTTAAGTTTTACTAAGTATTAAACTTTAATAAAGTTAGCTTTAAGTTTTACTAAACAAACTAAAGCAATAATAAAGTTAATATTAAGTTTTACTAAGTAAACTAAAGCAATAATAAAGTTAATATTAAGTTTTACTAAGCAAACTAAAACAATAATAAAGTTAGTATTAAGTTTTGCTAAGTAAACTAAAGCAAGGTTTTTAATTTTTTTAATAGCTTAAATACTAAAACCTTTTTAAAAAACTAAAGCAATAAAAAAGCTAGTAGTAATAATAATAATAATAATAATAATAGCAATAGCAATAGCTTTTTTTAAAATAATAATAATAATTTTTTTATATATAGTTACTAAGCTAAAAATATAAAACTTTTAACTAATTATACTAAAAAGCTTAAATGCTTATATTTTTTTAGTTACTAGCTATAATTATTATTTTAGCTAACTAAAAATATTATAATAAAAAAAGCTTTTAATACTTTATTTTTTAAATTAAAAGTAAAAATATTACTTTTTTTATTAAGTTTATAATAAAAATAAGATTTTTTTAGCACTAAATATATAAATATACTTTAAATATTTAAATACTTTTAAGTATAATAAGCTTATTTTTTTTAAATAAGCTTTTTACTAAGTAATATTAGCTATTATTATTTAACTTAAGCTATTTTAGTAGTTTAGTTTATAACTAACTATTAATTTTGCTTTATATTGCTATATTTATTTATTTAAAATAAATATAATATTTTAAATTAACTAATAATTTAATAAATAATTAAAGCTAATTATTTTTATTTTAAGTAAAATTATTAAGCAAGTATATAAAGGTATTAATATTATATAAAGCTTATTAAGTGTTAGTATATTTATATAAAAACAAAAAGTAGTATTTAAACTTGCTTACTAGCTTTTTATTTTAAAATATAAAAATTTTAATTTTATTATAGTAGCAATATAATTTTTATAATTTTAATTATATAAATATAACTAAATATAATACTTTATTTAGTTTATATTTAATTTTTTTAAATAACTTTAACTACTTTTTAGCTTTTTTTATGTTTATATTAATATTATATAGCTTATTTATTTTTAAAGTTTTATATAAAACTAGTATTTTAAAGTTTTTAAAATTAATATTACTACTATAAGTTAAACAAAGTAAAGTAGTTATAAACTTATTAAAAAAAATATAGTATTTAAAATATAATTAATAGTAATAAGTTAAATAAAAAAACGTAATAAATTTAGTATAAGCGTATTTAAGTTTAGCTTATTATTTAAAATTTTAATAAAGTTTAACTTAAGCTATTTTTTTTTATAATTAAAGTAGCTATTAATTAAAAAATATTTAGTTTAAATTATGTAATAAAAGTTTTTATTATATTTTTTATTTATTGTTGCTTATATAAGCAGCTTAAGCTAAGATTTACTATAATTAAAGCATTATTTATAATTAAAATATTTTTATTAAATTGCGCTATAAAGCTTTTAACTAATAAAGTAAATATAACTTAGTTTTTTAAAATTTATTATATTAATAGCTATAGCTTTAGCTTTAAATAATTATAGTAAGCAAAAGTAAATAAAAATAAAGCTAAAAATAAATAAATATAAAAAATAAAAAAAAATAAAAATTATAAAAAAAAAAGCTAAGCTAAGTTAAAAAACTAGCAAAAAACTTTTATATATATAAAAACGTAACGCTTTATTTATTACTTTTTTTTTAGCTTTTTTTTTTTTGCTTTTTTTATTTTACTATAATATAAAAAATTTTAATTAAAATATAGCACTATATATTACTTTATAATAAATTTATTATTAAAATATATAGTTTTTACTATAAATAAAAAATGTTATTATTGTTAACAATATATTTAATATAGCTAAATATATACTTTAGTACTATAAAATTATTATTTTATATTATTTTTAGTATATAAAAAAATAATAAATACTATTTTTTATAGTTGCCTTTTAATAAAGCTTATAAAAGCTAGTATATATACTTATAAATAAATATATTACTTATATAAGTATTAATATAGTATACTTATAAATATATTTTAAAGTTATATAATTTACTAGTAAGTAGTATAGTGTTTTATACTTATTATTTTAACTAAAAGCTATATTATTTAAAGTTGCTATTTTTTATTTAAATAAAAAGCTTTTAAATTGCTAGTTTTTAAAAACTTAAAAGTAGTATAAGTTATATATATTAAAATCTATTAGCTTTTTAATATAATAAACTATTTTTTTTAAAGCTGCTACTACTTTATTTAATAAATTTATTAAGTACTTAGTAATATAAGTTAATATGTTTATAAAATATAACTACTTATACTTAACTTACTAGTATTATATACTTACTACTTTTTTTAAATATAATAGCTATTTTTTAAACTTTTTTTTTAAAGTTAAGCTTTAACTTTTAATTACTTATTATAATTATAGCAAGCTAAAACCTTACTATTTAAAATTAATAAAGTAAAAATTTAAATAAATTATTGCTAGCATAAAGCTATATAATTTATAAGTTATAAATAATTAAAAAGCTTTAAAAAGTATTAGTTTTTAACTTAATAAAAATATTTAATTAAAACTTATTAATATTAGCTTTAAAAATACTATAGTTATTTAAGTAGTAATATATTATTAAATAAACAATAACTAATTAAGTAAGCTATTTATAATTTTGCTATTAAGTTATTTAATATATTTAAATATATATAGCTTGTTTTTAAAATAAAAATATATTGTTAAAAGCTTTTATTATTTTACTTAATAAAATACTTAAAATAATTTAAGTAGCGTAGTATATATTAAGTGCTACTTAACTTTATTACAACTTTAAAAGCTAAACTTTAAAACTTATAATATTATAAGCTATTATTTACTTTATAAAATGCTTGCTTTTAATTATAATATAAGTTTTATATATTATTATTTAATTTATTATAGCTTTAAGCTAAAGCTTTTATTTAGCTACTTTATATAATCTTATTTAGTTACTTTGCTATTTTGCTTATAATAAAAAATTAACTTAGCTTTTAATAGCTATTTATATTTATAAGCAATTGCTAAAATAGCAGCAATACTAATATTACTTTTTTTTTTTTATTATTTCTTTATTTTTATAGCTAACTATTATAAAATAGTAAATTAATTTTAACTTTTAAAGCTATAATAATTAAAAAAAGTAGGTATTTATTAAAAGCTTTTAAGCTTGTTTTTAATAATAAGTTTATAATAAAATATATAGTAATATTGCTATATTTTATATAAAGAAAAAAATTAGCAAAAGCTTTTTATAATAAATATTATAACTAATTTTATTAATAGCTATTATATATATATATTTTTTATTAACATATAAGCATTGCGCTTTTATTTTAGTTTATTGTTTATTTTGCTAGTTTATATTTTAGTATACTTAATATAAAAAAAAAGTAATACTATATGTTATTATATATTATAAGTATAAACTATAGCTTTATTATATATTTAAAACCTTACTAAATTAATTTTAAATTATTTTAATATTTACTATTTAATTATAGTAGCTTATTAGCACTGCTTAGCTATACTTACTAAAACAATAATATGCTTTAAAAAACGTAGCTTTTTTTAAATAGCTTATATTTACTAATTAAGTTAAAATATAAGTACTAAATTTTTTTAATTAAAATAATAAAACTAATAATTAAATAGCTAAAAAAAAAAGTAATTTGCTATATATTTTATTTAAGGTTATTATAATAGTAATACTTTTGCTATAATTTAAAAAATTATAGTAGCGCTAGCAAAAAAGGTTAATAAATGCTATTTAAGTTAAGAAACTAAGTATATACTATTATATATAATAGTACTATAATATAGCAACGTTATTAGTTATTTATAAACGTTGCTATAAGCTATTATAAAGTAGCTAGCTTTTATTATAAAAGCTATAATATTTTTTTTACTACTAAAAAGTAGCTATTATTTTAAATAATAATAAGATTTTATATTATTTTTTTATATTTATATAAGTTTTTTTTAAATATAAATGCTTACTACTATATACTTTTTAAGGTTTTATACTTTTTAATTAATATTTAGTTAGCTATATATTAATATTAGCAAAACTAAGCAGTGCTAATAATAATATGCTACTTAAAATTTTTAATTTTTATATACTTACTAGCTTTATTTAAGTTAAAAATATAGCTTAAAAGCTTTTTATTTAAGTAAGCTGTTTTTAATAAATTATTTATATAAAAAAATTTAAAAGTTAACTTATAAAACTATTTTTTTAAGTAGTTAAAAAAAGGTTAAAAAAATATAATTTTAAGTGCTTTTTACGCTTTTAAATTTTAATATATAAGTAAAGTATTAAAACCTATACTTATAGTGCTTATTATATTTAAAAAAACTAAAAAATTAAATATATACTTAAGTGCTTTTAAAGCTTTTAGTACTTATTAAAAGTACTAATAAAAGCTATAATATATTTTAATAGCTAAAGTATATTTTAGTATATTAACATTATTAATAGCTATAAATTATTATAATAATAATAAAAAAAAGCTTATAGCTACTTTTTTTATATATTTACTAGCTTTATTTAAGTTAAAAACATAGCTTAAAAGCTTTTTATTTAAGTAAGCTTTTTTTAATAAATTATTTATATAAAAATTTTTAAAAGTTAACTTATAAAACTATTTTTTAGCTAGTTAAAAAAAGTTAAAAAAATATAACTTTAAGTACTTTTTATATTTTAAATACCTAGTTTATAAAAATAATACTAAAGTATATATTAAAAATATTTTTTATACTTAAAATAACTAAAAATTAAAAAAACCTTAAGTATTTTTTAAGCTTTAAATACCTAGGTTATAAAAATAGTATTAAAGTATATATTAAAAATATTTTTAGTACTTAAAATAACTAAGTATTAAGCAAGACTTTATATGCTTTTTAAGCTTTAAATATTTATTATATAAATAATAGTACTATAAAAAGCTATAGTATACTTTAGTATATATTATTAATAACTATAAATTATTATAAAAGTTATTAAAAAAAAGTTATAGCTACTTTTTTTATATACTTACTAACTTTAGCTAAGTTAAAAATATAGCTTAAAAGCTTTATTTTTAAGTAAAAGATTTTTAATAAATTATTTATATAAAAGATTTTAAAAGTTAACTTATAAAACTACTTTTATAGCTAGTTAAAAAGTAGTTAAAAATTTTAAATATAATAAAAAGTAATAAATGCTATAAAAGCTATAAAAACTTTATAGTTAAAAAAAAAAAGGTAATAAAAAAAGCATTTATTTTTATAGTTTTTGCTTTTTAGCTTTATAATACTATATAGCTATTTTAGCTTAAATATTAAAAGTGCTATAAACTTTTAAATAGCTTTTTAGCTTTTTAGCTTTATAGCTACTTTAATATAAATATTAAAAGTATAATAAGCTTTTAAGTAGCTTTTAGCTTTATTATATTTTATAGCTAACTAAGTTTAAGTATTAAAAGCATAGTAAGCTTTTAAGTAGCTTTTAGCTTTATAATACTTTATAGCTAACTAGGTTTAAATATTAAAAGTGTTATAAGCTTTAAAGCAGCTTTTTAGCTTTTTAGCTTTAAAGTTATTTTATAGCTATTTTAGCTTAAAAATTAAAAGTATAGTAAGCTTTTAAGTAGCTTTTAGCTTTATTATACTTTATAGCTAACTAGGTTTAAATATTAAAAGTATAGTAAGCTTTTAAGTAGCTTTTAGCTTTATTATACTTTATAGCTAACTAAATTAAAGTACTAAAAGTGCTATAAGCTTTTAAGTAGCTTTTTAGCTTTTTAGCCTTATTATATTTTATAACTAACTAAGTTTAAGTATTAAAAGTATTAAAAGCTTTAAAGTAGCTTTTTAGCTTTAAAATTACTTTATAGCTACTTTAGCTTAAAAATTAAAAGTGCTATAAGCTTTTAAGTAACTTTTAGCTTTGCTATATTTTATAGCTACTTTAGCTTAAAAATTAAAAGCGCTATAAGCTTTTAAGTAGCTTTTTAGCTTTTTAGCTTTAAAGTTACTTTATAGCTACTTTAGCTTAAAAACTAAAAATATAGTAAGCTTTTAAATAGCTTTTAGCTTTATAGCTACTTTAAAGCTAACTAGGTTTAAGTACTAAAAGCATAATAAGCTTTTAAGTAGCTTTTTAGCTTTTTAGCTTTAAAGTTACTTTATAGCTACTTTAGCTTAAAAATTAAAAGCGTAGTAAGCTTTTAAGTAGCTTTTAGCTTTACTATACCTTATAGCTACCTTAGCTTAAAAATTAAAAGTATTATAAGCTTTTAAGTAGCTTTTAACTTTGCTATACTTTATAATAACTTTAGCTTAAAAAATAAAAGCGCTATAAGCTTTTAAAAAGCTTTTAGCTTTATAGCTACTATAGCTTAAATATTAAAAGTGCTAAAAAATTTAAAGTAGCTTTTTAGCTTTATAGCTACTTTAATATAAATATTAAAAGCGCTATAAGCTTTTAAGTAGCTTTTTAGCCTTTTAGCTTTATAGTTACTTTAATATAAGTATTAAAAGTATAGTAAGCTTTTAAAAAGCTTTTAGCTTTACTATACTTTATAGCTACTTTAGCTTAAAAATTAAAAGCGCTATAAGCCTTTAAGTAGCTTTTTAACTTTTTAGCTTTATAGCTACTTTAGCCTAGGTATTAAAAGCGCTATAAGCTTTTAAGTAGCTTTTTAACTATTTAGCTTTACTATACTTTATAGCTAACTAGGTCTAGGTATTTAAAGCGCTATAAGCTTTTAAATAGCTTTTAGCTTTATAGTTATTATAGCTTAAATATTAAAAGCGCTAAGAGCTTTAAAGTAGCTTTTTAGCTTTATAGCTACTTTAATATAAGTACTAAAAGCGCTATAAGCCTTTAAATAGCTTTCTAGCTTTTTAGCTTTATAGCTACTTTAGCTTAAGTATTAAAAGTATTATAAGCTTTTAAGTAGCTTTTTAACTATTTAGCTTTATAGCTACTTTAATATAAATATTAAAAGCGTAATAAGCTTTTAAAAAGCCTTTAGCTTTATTATACTTTATAGTTACTTTAGCTTAAAAACTAAAAGCGCTATAAGCCTTTAAGTAGCTTTTAGCTTTATAGCTACTATAGCTTAAATACTAAAAGCGCTATAAGCTTTTAAATAGCTTTTTAGCTTTTTAGCATTATAACTACTTTAGCTTAAATATTAAAAGCGCTATAAGCTTTTAAATAGCTTTTTAGCTATTTAGCCTTGCTATACTTTATAGCTAATTAGGTTTAAGTATTTAAAGTGCTATAAGCTTTTAAGTAGCTTTTAGCTTTATAGCTACTATAGCTTAAGTATTAAAAGCGCTAAAAGCTTTAAAGTAGCTTTTTAGCTTTATAGCTACTTTAATATAAGTATTAAAAGCGCTATAAGCTTTTAAGTAGCTTTTTAGCTTTTTAGCTTTATAGCTACTTTAGCTTAAATATTAAAAGCGCTATAAGCTTTTAAGTAGCTTTTTAGCTATTTAGCTTTACTATATTTTATAACTAACTAAGTTTAAGTATTTAAAGCGCTATAAGCTTTAAAGCAGCTTTTTAGCCTTTTAGCTTTAAAGTTACTTTATAGCTACTTTAGCTTAAGTACTAAAAGTACTATAAGCTGTTATAGGCTAAAAACCTAAAGTTGTTATATTAGCACGTTAGCTATTACCTTAGCTTACAAGCATTGCTTAGCAATGCTCAGCTTAAAATAAAGTAGTTAAATAGCTATATAGGCATATAAGCAATATGCGTACAACTTGTTATATTTTTTTTTTTTTTGTTAGCTAAAAAATAGACTTTATTTAGACTATATTAACAAGTGTACTGTTGCTATTAACTTATTATATATTTTTTAACTTACTTAAACTTTTTATATTATTTTATTACTTTTTTTAAATATAAAATATTTTAAAAAATACTTTAAGTAACGCAGCCTAGTTTTATATAATATATATAATTAAATTAAAAACATTTTTAATATATAACTTAGTTAAGTTAATAAGAGTATAGCTATGCTAAATTAAATAAGCGCTAACTTAAAACATTACTTTAATAAATTAACTTAATAAATTATAGTATAACTTAAAAGTAATACTAGTATACTATAAGCGCTTTTTAAAAGCTAGCTAGCAATTATTATAAAAGCTTTTTATATAAAGCTTTTATACACTTTTTAAAAAAAGCTTTTATTTACGCTAGCTAAGTTTAATAGTAACTATAGCAAGTAAGCTTTATAAAAATAGTTTATAAAGTTTAAAATTGCTTAAAATGTTAAGTTTATTAATATTAAGCGCATATAGTAATATATAATTTATAAGCGTTTTAAGCTTTTTATATAAAAAATAGTTAATAAGTTTTATATAAAAAAAGCTTAAATAAAAAAATACTTTTTTAATACTTTTTTTGTATACTTTACTACTACTTATTATAATTTTAAGCGCTACTTATAAGCTATAGCTAAGTACTGCGTACTAAAGCAAAGCTTTTAAAAAAGCTTTAATACTTTTTTTTTTAAATTTAAAAAACTAATAGCTAAATTTAAAAATATATAGTAGCTTAACGCTATAAAGCTTAGCTACTTATAAAGCATATTTAATAATAAGCTTTTAAGCACTTTAGTAAGCATTAAGCTACTACTTAATAACTATACTATATATATTAATTATATAATAAAAGTAGCTAAATAGCTTAAAAATCTTTTAAGCTATAAGTTATAATTATAAAATACTATTATAGCCTTTTTTTAAATAAACGCTAATAGTAATACTTTTATAATAAGCGTTTTTAAAATAAAAAAAAGCATATATATAAAGCCTTTAAAAATCTTTAAAAACTTAGTTAAGCAATAAATAAAAAAAAAGCTATATATTTAATATAAAAAAAGCAATTACTTTAGCAAAAATTATTTAAATATTTTAAATAAGCTATTAAAAAGTATTAGTATAAATAATATTAGCTTTACGCTAGCTACTTTTAAGCTGCTTATAAGTTAAAAACTTAAATTAAAAAATAAGTAACTTTTATATATAGCTATATATAAAAGTTTAAGCTAAAATTAAATAAGTTATTAAATGCTAAAAGCTAAATAAATAGTACTTTATTTATTATAATTACGTTAATAAAAAATTTAAAATTTTATAAAAGTTTTATTAACAATAGTTATAAGTATTATATAAAAGTAAGCAATTAACTTATATAGCACTTAAAGCTTAAGCGTATACTTATAAAATAATAAGTACTTAAACTAGTAATAAAAGCGTTTTTTGCTTACGTGCGTTTTTTAAAAAACATACTAATAATAAATAAAATAACTTAGTTATAAGTAAATATTAATAAATATTTAAAACATATTTATATATATATAATACTAAAGCTTTAATATAACCTAGTACTAAGTAAGCTTTAAAAAAAAAAAAAAAAGTAGTTTACATAGCTTATAAAAAGCATATAGTTATTAAACGCGCTAAAAGCTTAGTTATATATAAAATAAAATATAACCCCTAGCTATAAACTGCTTTTTTTAAACTAATTATAGTTTATATTATTATATTTACGTTTATTATATTAATAATATGCTTAATATAAACAATATATAAAATAAATATAAGCACTATATTAATAAAAATGTTTATAGTATTTATAGCTAATATTAATAAAGCTTTTATATTAAAATAAATAGGTTTTTTAAAAAAGACTTTTTTTTTAAAGCTTATTAAATTTATAGCTTTTTTTAACAAAGCTTTATTATATATATTGCCCTTTTATTGCCTAAGCATAAATTATATAATTTTTTTAGTTTAAAATAAAAATAAAAACAAAGCATAGGTTTTATAAAGTTTTTTTTATAGTATAATTAAAAAAAAGCTACTAGTATTATAAAAAATACTTACTAAGCTACTAAATAAAAGCTTTATTTATATAAGTAGCTTATTAGCTAGTGCTTTAGTACTTTTTATATATAAACTTAAAAGTAGCTTTTACTTTTATGCTAATTATTATATATTAAATAAAATAACTTATTATAATAGTTACTTTTTTTTATTAATTTATAAAATACTTAAAATGCTTTTAAAAGCAAAGTAGTTTACTAAAGTTAACATATACGCTACGTTTTATAAAATATACATAGCTTTAAATAAAAAGTAAAAAATAGCATTTTATATTTATTTTAAATTATTTAAGTAGCTTATTACCTTTTTTAGCTTAAGCAGTATGCTTATAACGTTTTAGCGCTATGTTAATAATATTTTTTATAAGTTTTTAAACATTTTTTATATTACTTATTTTAATAATATTTTAATTTTTATAAACAATTTATATAAAAATTATATAAACAAAGTTAAGCTAGTATTAAGCTGCTTATAAAATAAAAGCTTAAACTTAAATATTAATAAAAGTAAGTTTACTATTAAAAAAACTAAATATTTTAGCTATATTATTAAAGTTAATATTAAAGTTAGTATAAACTTTAAAAAAATATATATAATATAAAAATAAAAGCTTTTTATTATGCTTAAAAGCGTTTAAAAGTTTTTTTAAATTTTTAAACTTTTATAAAGATTTTATTAAAAATTATTTACTTTTTACTATACCTTTTACTTTTTTTATATAAAAAAGTACTTTATATATTTAAAGATTAAAGTAAAATAACGCGTTTAAAACGCTTAAACGTTATTTTTTAGCTAAGCTTTAATTAGCTTATTAAAATTTTAATAAACTAATATATATTAAAATAAACTGCTTAAAATAAGCGCTTAAAAAGTACTTAAACTAATTAAATAATAATAGCTATTAGTAGCTAGTAGCTTACTATTTTTAATAGCTTATACTAGCTAAAGTAAACTATATAATTTATAATAAAAAGCTTTTTATAGTTATAAGCTACTTATATAAATAGTAAGCAAAGCTTTATAGCGTTATAAAAATGTTTATAATAATTATAAACTATAAAAACCTTATATACTTTATATTAGCTTAAAAGCTAAAAAGATGCTAAGTAAAATAGGTAATAAAACTAATAAAATTTAACTTTATTTTTAAATTTTATATAAAGCGCTTAAATAATAAGCTTAATATACTTTTATAAAAAAAACAAAACGCTTTTTAAAAACTAAGCAATAAAAAGCTTATAAAGCAAGTTTAAAAGCTACTTTTTAATAAGTAGCTTTTTTATAAATAAATAAAAAAAGCTATTAATATAATAAGTGTACGCTAGCTTATAATAAAAAGTAAAAAGCTTTTTAAAAGTAAAAAAGTTTTTAACTATAAAGACTTTATAAGACTTTAAAGCATAGCGCTTAAAAAAAACGTAACCTATATAAAAGTAGTTATATTAATATAAAATAAATTAATAGCTTTTTTTTTTATTTAAGCTTAAAAGTTTTTATTAGTAAGTATAAGCTTAATATGCAAAGCATGCTTACTTTTTATAATTAATTATAAGTGCTTAATTAAAAACTTTTATATATAGTATTAATTTAAAATATTTATAACTTTTATATTATAAGCTACCTAAGCTATAAGTTAATAATTATAATTATTTTATATAAGTTTTATTAGCTGCTTTTTTTTTATAATATTTACTACTTTTTAAAAAATTATAATGTTTATAGCTAAAAAACAATTTAGCAAAATTAACAATAAGCTTTGCTTAAGCTGCTTTTAATTAATTTTATAATAAACTTTTTAGCAAAAAAGCTAAGCAACCTAACTTTTTTTATAATAATAATAAACTAGCTAAGCAAAAATATAGTACTTAAAGCAATATATATAATAAATATAAAAACTTATACTAAATAGTTTATAATAAACTACTAGCAATACTATAGCTTTTTAATAGCTATAATTAGTAATAAAAAATTAAATTAAATTAAGCGTTTTTAAACTTAATTTTATATGTTAGTAAGTATTAAGCAACGCTTTTTTACTATATACTACTTAAAAACAAATAAAGCTACTAAAAAAGCAAACTAAACAGTATTAGCTTACTTATAAGCTTTTATTATATATATATAGTTTAATTAAATAATATTGCTTTTAAGCATAATGCTTATAATTAATAATTATAATACTTTAATAATAAAGCTAAGCTTTTTTTTTATAATATATAGCTATTATGTTTATACTATTTTTTTAGTTTACTTTAGTATGTTATTTATAAATAATTTATAAGTAAAAGCTAATTACTTTATATAATACTTAAAAAAAAGCATTAAGTTTACTTAGTTTATAATAGTAGCAGCTTAGTAACATATAAAAAATTTAGCTAATTAATACTATAAGCTAATAAAAAGGTTTTAAGTAAAGTAATTAGTATAGCTTTTACTAAAAAATATTATTACTTTATAGCTTTTATAAAAGCTAGCTTAGCTATATGCAAAATATAAGATTATACGCATAATTAGCTTATAAGTAGTAAAGTTAAATACTTTATATAGCATATATAATAAGTTTTATATAAAACTTATATATAACGTAAAAAACAATCTTTTTTTTTATAAATATAAAATAATAAATAATTACTACTTTTAGTTTAAAAAAATAAAAAAGCAAAAGCAAAATAAAAAGTAAAAGCTATTTTTAAAGCTTTTTAAGTTAAAAGCGGCCTATAAGCTAAGCGCTACTTGCTTATAAAATAAAAAAAATATGCTATTTTAATAAAAAAGCCTTTAAAAAGCTTTTTAAACATAGTTATATTAAACAACTTTAAAAAATAATATAAAAACGTTTTAAAAAACAATAGCCTAAGTACTGTGTTTTTTAAGACACGCTTGCAAAAAAAATAAAAAAAAGGGTTATATAGCTTATAAAATAATAATATATAATTAAGTTAATTATAAGTGTTGCTTATTTAATCTACTTTCTTTTTTATTTCTATTTAACTATAACTATAACTATATGCATTTTATGCGCTACTTTTGCAACTTTTTTTTAAAAATTCCCTTAAAGCTCCTTATAAGCTACTTAGTTATATTAAACAAGCAAGGTGTTAAAACTAGTAAAATGGCTAAATTGTATATATTAATTAATATACGCGTAAAGAAGTAAAACTTTTTTTTTTTGCAAAATTTATATATACTAAATAAGTAAAGAGAGACTTTTTATAAGAGAACTTTTTTTTTTATAGTAGTTTTTACTATAGCTATATAACTTTTACTATATAAGTATTATATTAATTTTTATTATTTTATAACTTATTAAATTTAATATACCTTTTTAAAATAAGCTAATAAACTAGTTTATTTTGTAGCTATAAATAATATTTTTATTTTATAGTATTATAGCTTTTATAGTAATAGTTATAGTGTTTTAAATTATTTTAATTTATTTTTTTAATTTTTTTGCACTTTTATAGTAATAAGCTAGTTAATTTTAGTTTAAATAGCTTTAACGTTAACTAAATTAATTTGTTATAAAAAGCTTGCTTACTTATTTTATAC
>MU401885.1:0-18602 GCA_022579005.1 Poronia punctata
AACTTTAGTTTAAAAGCAAAAAGTATAAAAGCTATATAAAGCTTTATATAAAGTTTAATAAAACTAAAAGCAAAAAGTTTATTAATAGTTTTTTTATTTTAAAAAAATATATTTAATTAGTGTTTAAAACTAAAGAAAACTAATAAAAAGCACTTTATTAGTTAGTTTTAATTTTATATTAAAGCTAAAGCAAAAAAAAAGCAAGGTGTTAGCTTTTTTTTTAAAAAAAAAACCTTTTAAGTAAGCAAGTTAAAGTAAAATTAACTAATATACTTAAATAATATATTTTAAGTCTTTATTTATAAAAAACTTAATAAAGCTTATAGTTAAAAAAAAGGTACTAATTTAAGCTAACAAGCTTTAAAGTTACTTTATATACTTAATAAGTATTAGCTTGCTTAAATTTAGCAGTTTTAAAAACTTTTATTTTTAAATACGTACTAGGTACTAAATAAATATAATAATTAAAGTAATAGCTTTTTAATTATTTTTATTAACTAAGCTAAAAAGTTAAATAGTAGCTATAATAAAGTAAATAAAAAGCTTATTATATTATAGTAGCTAGTAGTGCTAATTTAATTTAGTATTTTAATAGTTAGCATTTTATTAGTAAGTAAGTTGCTTAGTTAGCATAACTAAATTTTTTTTTGCTAAAAAGATTATAAGTAAGTATATAGTAAAAAGTAAGGTTTTTTTAAGCTATAATAATTAGTAATACTTATAATTTAAAGTAATAAAGTATTTAGCTATTTATTATAAACTAATAATAACTTTGTTGCTAATATTAATAACTTAAAAAGTTTAATTAATAAATTAGCAACTATTAATTTTTAAGCTAGCTATTAGTATTTAAAAAATAGTGCTAGCAAGTTAGCTTTTATAGTTAAAAAGTTAAATAAGCTTTTTTAAATAAGTTAATAAAGCTTTAAGTTATTTATAAAGTAATAAAGCTAGCAAAGTATTAATAAAAAAGTAAACATTTGCTTTAGTATTATATAAAGTAATAGTTTATATTTTAAAGCTATTAATTTAAATTTAAATAAAACGTTTAAATTTAATAGTTTTATTTTTACTACTTAATTTAATTATAGTAAATATATAAGCTATTATAAAAACTTAAAGCAGCTAAGCTAGTTTTTTAATTTATTAAACAAAATAATTTTTAAAAAAGTTATTTTTTTAATTAAAACATTTTTTTTTACTTTTTTTATTAATTTAGTAAAAAAAGCGTTAACTTAAAGTTAAAAATAATTTTTAATTATATAGCTTTTTTTACTATAGTTAAAGTAAGTATTATTTTTTTAATAAACTTTTTTTTTAATTTTAAATAGCTATTTATAAATAGTAAGCTTTAAAGTAAAAATAAAAAGTTTTTAGTTTAAAGTTATATTTTTATAAAGTTATACTACTAGCTTAGCTTTAGCTTTTTGCTTTTAATTTTTAATTTATTAATTAAGCATTTTTTTTTAAAAAAACTTATAAAAGGTTTTATAAAAAACGCTTAAGTTATAAACGTAAAAACAAAAAACATAGCTAATTAAAATTTTTATACTATAGTATAGCTTTTTTTTTTAAAAAAAGTATAGTTTATAAGCTTAAACTAATAACTTAATAAAATAGCTAATATAAACTTAAATATTTTAAGTAAAAAAATTATTAAAGTTTATAGTAGCAAGCTTTTAAGTAATAGCTTTTACTTAGTTAACTAATTTATAAATAGTTTTAAAAACTTAAATTATTTTAATAATATATATAAAGCTTACTTTATAATTATAAGCACTAAAACATACTTTAACTTGCTATTAAAGCTAGCTAAAAAAGCATATAAACATATATTTTAGTTATTATTTTTTATTATAAAAAGTATATATATTAAAGTTAAGCTTTAAAGTAATTATTTAAACTTAATTATTAAAGTTATTAGTTTTTTTATTAAAAATTAAAAGTTTAAAACCTTTAGCTTAAAATTTTTTTTTAAAGTAAAGGTTTAATATATTAATTAAAATAGCAATAAGCTAAAAAATAAAGTTAGCAGCTAAGCTTTAAGCAATAAAAGTGCTTTTACTAAAAGTACTACTTAGTAAAGTAGCATATTTTTTAAAGGTTATAATATAGTTACTAGCAAAAGTGCTTTTTATATTAACTTATATATTAATTTAGTTTAGCTTATTTTATATTTATTAGAATTTAGCTAAAAAAGCTTAAAAGGTTATAATATTTAAGTTAGTTAAGTTAAGTACTAAAGCTTATTTTTTAATAAAAAAAATAAGCTAGTTAGCTATATTAGTAATAAAAGCTATTAAAGCAGTAAAGTTATTTATAGCTTTTATAGTATTAAACTATTAGTTAGGTTTATTTTTTTTTTTTTTATTAAAGTTAAAATTATCTTTTTTTTTTTTTTTTTTTAACTTAAAGTTATTAAAAATAAAAGTATTAGTTATAGCAAAAAAACTATTTTTTATAATAATAAGTTAAGTTATTTACTATATACTATAGCATATAAAGTTTTAAATTAGTTAGTTATATATAAATATTAGTTATATATATAAAGTTTAGTTAAGTTAAGTTAGTTTAAAGTTAATAATTTTATTTTTTAGCTACTAAATTTAGCAAAAAGTATAAAGTAAGTAGTAAATTAATTATATAAAAGCAATTAATTAATAAAACTTAAAATAATATAATAATTAATAAAGTATAATAGCTATATATTAACGCTATATAAAAAATTTTAAATTAAAAAAAAAAAAAAAAAACTAGCTACGCTAAAATCTATTTTTTTACTACTTATATATAAATACCTAGCTAAAAATATAAGTGTGCAACTAATTAAATTATTTTGCTAAGTAAGTCTAGCTAAGCAAAGGCAGTATTTAGTACTACTTTAAACCTACCTTGCAATAACGTGCGTAGTTTATAGGTTATATAACTATTCTCTTAGTCACGTGACCTTAGACTAACAAGCATGGCCGTTATAGCTTATAAGCATAATTTAAGCTTAAAGGACAACAAACCTTTAAAAGACAACAAACCTAAAGAATTAAAACCCCTAAGCTCTTATTTATTCCTAGCACTTAAAACTATAAAAAAGTTAAAAAAAAAAAAGTATTTTTTATAAAGATACTTATAAGATAATATATTTATAATTTTCTATTTTTAGTATTAAAATTCTAATTACTACTATATAAACCGGTTAAAATACTAAATATTTTAAAACCTATAAACACCCTAAAGCCTATAAATACCCTAAAATCTATAAATACCTTAAAATTTACAAACACTTTAAAGATGTTAATAATAGCAAACAACATTTTACTAATAAGCAATACTAAATATGTAAAATAAATATTAACTTTTATAGCAAAAACCTTTTGCTTTTTGCAAAAAAACTAAATAAATTAGATTTAAAATAACTAAAGTTTTTTTTATAAATAAAAACTTTAATAAGTAAGATTTTTTAATTTTAACTTAAAAGCATTTTTTAAATAAAAAGATTATATAATAGTAAGCTTAAATACTTATTAATAAAACGTTTTATTATTTAAAAATAGCGTTAAAAAATATTTTAAAAATTTAGTATAAATAGCAGTTATTTATTAAAATTTCCTTTAACTTTTAAAAAGCAATGCTTAAGCTTAGTAGTTTAAAAAATGTAGCTTAAAATTAAAAAAAAGCATGTTAGCAAACAATAATAAAGCTTTTATTAAATTATATAAGCAATTTTAAATACTACTAGCAAACGCCCTTATAGTACTTTGCAATTTTTAAAATATATTTAATATTTAATAGCTTAAAAACAGCATATTTATTAAATTTTAAGCTGCAAAAATAACTAAATATACTAAAGCAATAAAATTAAAATTTTTTATTTAATAATTAATATAAATTTATAATATAATATATTTACTTTTTTAATAGCTTATTATATAACTAAAAGCTAGTATAACTATTAATTAATTTTTTACTTATTTAAAAAAAAAAGCTATAATATATAAATATATAGTTGTTAATAATATATTAATATTTATTAACTAATAATTGCTTAAAGCTACTTATATTTTAACTTTAACTTATATATATAATATATTAACTAATACTTAAAATATAACTTTTTAAAAAAAAAAAATATATACTAAAAAAAATAACTATAATTTAAAATATAAAAATAATTAGCTATTTAATTATAATAATAAAAGTATATAAATGTAAAGGTTTAAGCAATAGGGTAGTTATAAAGTAATGTTGCTAGCAATTTTAAAAACTAAGTATATTAAATAACTTTTGTTTAGTTAACTAAGTAGGTAACTAGACTGGCTAAAAGGATTAAAAAAGGTATAACTAGCAAAGCCTTAGCTATTAGTTAGCGTAGCTTTAGCTAATAGGTAGTTTGTATGTAAATAGCTTTTTTAGCTAGGTGCCTTGTTATATTGCCTTTTTTTTTAAGTTGCTAGTTTTTAGCAATTTTAGTATTTATAAGTATATTTGCTAATTAGGCCTATTTTTAATTCTTTTAATTAAATTAATTTATTAGCTTTTACAAGCTATTTTTTTGTTAACTTGTTAGCTTATACCTAGCTTTATATATTTTTTCTTATTTATAACCTTATTTTAGTATTTACTTTTTTTTTTAGTATTATTATTTTATTAAGCTTTTTGCTAAGCAATTGCTATTATGCTGCTTTTAAAGCTTTTTTGTTTTAAGTTTATATATTAGTATACTTTTAATGCTAATATAAGTTAGTTATTTTTAAACTAATAAATTTTTAATTTTAACTATAATTTTATTTAACTAAATAGTAATAAGCTAAAGATTATAATAATACTTAGTAAAAAGCTTTACTAGTATTGCGTTTTTAGCATATATTTAAATTTTTATATTTGCTATTTTTGCTGTTTTAGCAACGTTAATTGCGCTTTTTATAAAAAAGACTACTAAGGTTGTTGTACTATACGTTTACTGCTTTTTTGCTTATTAGTTTGCTTAAATGTTTATTTTTTTTTAAATACTTTTTACTTTAGTTAGTATAGTTTAATAGATTATATAATATATTACTTATTTTTGCGCTAAAATAAAAAATGCTTAGCAAAACTATTAAGCTACTATTATTAAAGCTAAAAATAAAAATAAAAATAAAAACGTAAGTATAAACGCTACTTTATTAAACAATATTTTTATTGCTATAAGTTAATATATATTTTGCTTATTTAAAGCAAGCTTAGCTTTTTAGCGTATAGTTATTTTTAAAAAAAAGCTAGTTATACTAGTTAAAAAAAAAAGCAACGCTATATTGCTATTTATTAAAAATTAGTTACTATTTATTATTTATTAACTATTATAGTTGCTTTTTTTATTGTTTATACTTTTACTGCTTGTTTGCTAGTATATTTGCTAATATTTAACAATTTTATATTAATAAAAAAAAGCTTTTATTTAATAACTTTAATAATATTATATATAAAGCCTAGTTTTTTATTTTTTTTTTAAAGTATTAAAATAGCTTTTTAAGCAATTTAAATGCTTATTTATGCTAGTTATACATACTTATTTTAAAAGCTGCTAATAAAAAGCTAAACTTTAAAAAAGCTTATAAAAATAAAAGCATTAAAACGTTTTTTAATATTAGTAAAGCTTATTAAAAGATTTTTGCTTATAATATAGTTTTTACTACTGCTATTAGCTTTATTTATAATACTTATTAAACTGCGTTGCTTATTTTTAGCTATAGCTGTTTTATTAGTATAGTATATTATTTGCTTTTTTAGCTACTTTTTAGCTTTTGCTTATTAACTTTTTATTTAATAATAATGCTTTTTATATTAATAGTTTAAAGTGCGTTTTAAGTTATAATAAGTTTATTAAAGTATAAGTTTTTATTTTTTATAATATTATAGCTTAATTTTAGCTTGCTTAGCAATAGCTTGCTATTTTTTTATTAACTAAATATATATTTTATAATTTAATATTTATTATGCTAATTATAACTACTTTATTTATTATTTTATTTAGTATAAACTTTTTTAACTTTTTTTTTATATTAGTTTAGCAAACAGCTTATGTTTATTAAGTATTTAGCTAGCTTTTAAGTATTATATTTTACTAGCTAGCCTTTTTATTTTACTAAGTATTTTTATTTACTTTAGTTTTTTTAATGCTAGATAATATTTTTTATTGCTTATTTTTTTTGCTTATTTTTTAATTTAAATAACGCTATCTTACTAGCGTTTTTTAGCTAGTTTATTTATAGCTTAAGTAATAATATAAAAAACATATTATAAACTTAAAAATAAATTTTTAGCAATTAGATTTAGTATGCTTAAGTTTTTACTTTTTTAATAACTTTAACTTAAATATATATAAAAGCTAGTTTTTTTCTATACTTAAACTTAAAGTATATTATTAATAGCTTTATTATATTATTTGCTTAAAACTTTTTTAGCATATAGCGCTTATTATAATGCTTTTATATTAACTTTATTGCTTATTTTTAGTGCTTATAAACTATATAGCGTATAGCTTTTGTTTGCTATAGCTTTTTTTTTACTTTTTAAATATTAAATTAAAGCTGTTTTAATATATACTTAATACTTTTTAAGTAGTATTTATATAATACTTTAAATAGCAAATAGCTTATAATAGCATATTAGCTATTATTATATATAAACTTAGTATTTACTAATATTTTAACTTAGCTATTTAGCTTACTACTATAAAAAGTATAAAAATACTTTTTTAAAGTTTAGTATACTTATTTTGTTTAGCTATTAGTTTAAAAGTACTATATAGTAAATAGCTGCTAACGTACTTCTTATACTTTATAAAACTTTTTTTAAAATTTACTTATAATAAGTTTATTTTTATTACTTATAATCTTTTTTAAAAACCTATACTAGTAGTTTACTTTATAGTATATAATTACTATAAGCTTAGTAACGTTAAGCGTTTTTTATATAAAAATAAATAATACTATTTTTATAAACTAGTTTATAATAATTAAAATTATATTATAAATATTGCTATTTACTTTTATATATAAAAATAGTTTTATAATAAAATTTAAGCTAATTTTTTAAAAAAGCTATTTTAGTAAAAGTAATAACTAAAGCTTTTTATAAAGCTTATACTTTAGCTTTTAAGCTTTTTTATATTACGTATAGCTAGTAACGTATTTTTAAACATTTTGCTTTAAGCTTTTTTAATAAAACTTACGCTATAATAACTTAGCTATTTTATTTTTTTTTATATGCTTAGCTTTTAAGTTGTTATAGTGCTAATATATTAGTTACTTTACTAAGGCTTTTTAAGCTAAAATTACTAACTATTTTTTAAAATATAATATACTTATACTATTAATATAATACTTTTTACGTATTTTAGCTTTATAGCGTACAATTTTTATTAGCTTTATAAAAGTAAAGTTTTTAGCTTATAGTTTATAAACTATTTTATAAAATTATATTAAAGCTGCTAGTTTAAAAGCTGTTTTATTTTAAGCTAATTTTTTAGCTTTAGTATATAAAACATATTAGTTATAAATAATAGCTTTAGCTTCTTTTTTTTAAAAAATAATCTTTATACTTTTAATAGTAGTTTTTGCTAAATAAGTTATTACTACTATTTATATAATATATAATATATAAATTAAGCATATATATTAGTGCTTTTTACTTTTTTGCCTTTAAAAATTGTTTATAATTATATAGCAAAAGTTTAGCGCTTTATAAGCTTATAAGTTTATAATTTATACTTTTATTATTAAATAAGCTAATAAATATAAGTTTAATAAAGCTTTTTAAGCTGCTTTAGTAGTATAAGCTAATGTTTTACTTTTTTTTTTTTTTTTAAATAAAATTTTTGCTAATAGCTATTATACTTGCTATAATAGCTTACTAACTAGTTAAAGCTTTTTTTTTAGTATTAGTATTATATTTTTATACTAAATTTTTTTAGCTATATAATCTAGCTTTTTTAATAGTTTATTTACTAGGTTTAATACGCTTAATTAATATTTTATATTAAAATTAAACTATATTAGCTTATATACTTAGCAAGCAAGCTTTTTTTAAAAGTTTTGCGCTAGTAAGCTAACTATGCTTTTTAAAGCTATATAATTTATTTATATTATAAAAGTTTTATTTATTTTTTTAAAATATTATTACTAGTACTTATAGCTTTTTATAATTGCTAAAAGCTTTTGCTAGCTTATTGCCTATTTAGTTTTTGTGTTTATAAGCTTTTATAACTAGTAAGCAACTAGTTTTTATATTTTTTTATAAAGTTATAATAATATTTTTAATATTGCTTTTATTAACATATTTGTTTTTATTTTAATATTTAAACAGCTATTTTAGTAGCAAAAAGTAGTTACTAATATAAAGGCTTTTTTTATGTTTTTAAATACTTAGTTTACTTTTAAAGTTTACTTAAAAACATAGCTTAGTAAAATATAACCTTTTAAAATTGCTATAATTAGCACTATAACGTTTATATACTTAGCTATAAACTTTTTATAAAAGTTTATAAACTTTAAAAATACTTATATATTATATATTAAAGTTAATACTTTTTACTTTTAAATAGCAGTAACCTTTTAAAAATCTATTTTTATTTTTTTAGTTATAATAATAAACTTTAAAAACTTTATTTTAGTTTTAAAAAACTTATACTTTAATAGCTTTATAAATAGTTAATACTTTGCTAGCTACTTATAAACTAACTAAAAGTGCTTTTTATATTTTTTTTTATTTTTTAAAAAAACTATAATATTGTTTAAATAAACTATATAAATATAATTTACTAGCTTAGCTAATGCTTTATATATATAAGCTTAAAAAGTTGCAAAAGTATTAGTTAGTTTAAAAAGCATAACTATATACTTAAAATGCTTATATTTTATTTAAAAAGCAGTTTTTTACTTATTACTACGTTTAATTTAAATATAATAATAAGCATTTTTAAAGTTTAGCTTTAAAAAAACTTTTGCTAACTTTAGCTTATTTATTACTTTTAATATAAAAAGTAAAAAATACTTATTTTTTATAGTTACTTTATTTAAGCTTTTATAATTAACGTAAAGCTTTATAGTTTTATTTTTTTTTAGTATAAATAAAATTAAAGCTTTTATATTTACTTTTAAGTACTATATATAGCTTATTTAAAGGTTTTTTTTAAAGTACTTTTTAAGCACTTGCTATTAGGCTTTTATAATAAAATAAATTAAGCTAAATAGTACTTATGCTTTTTTTATTAGGTTTATTATATATTATGCTTTTTTTAGTATTAATAACTTTTTTATTAATAGCTTAAAGTATATATGCTAAAACGCTTTAAAATACTTAAATAAATTAATTTTATTTTTAATATTAAGCTTATTATTAATTTTAAAAAATAGCAACTTTTTTTTAAAGCTAATACCTATACTTATTAAGTTAGCAACGTACGCTACTTAACTGCTAATTATATTTTTAGTAAACTTTTTAAAATTTATTTTTTAATATTTACTATAAAACTATTAAGTAAAGGCTATATTTAATAGTATATTTAACTAACTTATTTTTAGCTATAATATTAAAAGCTTTAATGCTTTTTACTTTTTATATATTATATAAAATACTTATTTAAAAGTTTGCTTAATTTTTTAAGCGTTAACTATTTAAAAACTAGCTATATAAGCTGCCTAGCACTTTATTAGCTTTTTATTTAGTTTTATTAATAAAAGCAGTAAAATATTTACTTTTTATAAGTATTTTTTTTTAAAGTTTTTATATATAATATTAACTTAAGCTTTTATATTTATATTTATAATAGCTTTTTTTAGCTTTTGCTTATTGCTTAAAAAAACTATAGCTGCTATTTAAAATAGCTTTATAGTGCTAAACGCTTTATAAAACTTTACTAAAGTAAATTAAATATATTAACTTATTTTAGCTTAGCTTTTAACTTTTTATTTTTAAAGTTTAATTAAGTTGCTTAAATATTTTATACTTTATTTTTAAGCTATTTTAGTAGTTTTTGCTTAACTTTGCTTAATTAGCAATTTAACGCTAACTGTTTATTTTTTAAGCAATACTTAGCTATATAGCTTTTTTTACTATAATAGTAGTACTTTATAAAGCTATTATTAGTATATGCTAATTTGCTTTAGTTTTAATTTATTTATTACTTTAATAAGTTATTAGTTTTTTTTTTAAACTGCTTAAGCGCTTTTAAGTTATTTACTAACTTTTTTTGCTTTAATAAGCATTTAGCATATTTTTGCTTTTATAGTAGCTTATGCTCTTTATTAGTATAATACTAAGTGCTTTATTATTTTTTAGCTTTTTAATATATTATAACTGCGTTATTAAGCAATATATACTATTTTATTAAAACCTTTTTTAGTTTTTTTTAAAGTTTATATTAATAATTAAAAGCTAATTAGCTATTATTTTTTAATAGTATAGCGTTTTTAAGTTTTTATACTAATACTTACTAATAAAAAAAAATTTTTTTTAAGTTTTTATTTTTTTATTACTAAAGCTTATATAACTATTTTTAAAAAGTTTACTTAAATAGCTTTAAGTTAATGTTTTTTTACTAAATAAACTTTTAAAAGTTATTAAAAGTAGCTTTATTTTTTAAGTTATTATAATTTAATATATTTTAATAAAAATGCTAATTTATTTAAATATTAAACTTAGCTTACGTTAAAGCTTATATAATTTATATTAAATCTTTATAGCTAGGCTTTTACTAATTACCTTTTTTTATAGCTATAATTTAGTTTTTAATTTTTATAGCAATAGTATTTTATTTTAGCTACTTATAGTTATATATAAAAGCTTTAACGTTATTTTTACGTTATAGTTTTTTTTACTTAGCAAGTAGCTAAAGTAACTATAAGTTTTAATTTATTATATTAATAATCTAGTTTAAAAAATTATTTTTTTAGCTTTTTAAACTTTTATAAAAACTATTATAATAAGAGCTTTTATTAAATAAGCTGCTATATAACAGTAGCTTAAAATAAAAAAAATAGCTTTTACTTTTTTAACTTTTTTAAAGGTTGCTAGCTATTAGCTAATTATTTATTTTAATAAGTAATATATTTTATTTTAAGTTTTTTAGTTTGCTATTAAGTTTTTTACCTTTTTTATTGCGTTTATTATTACTTTTTTATTTTTAATTATTTATAAATTTAGCTTAACTGTTAACTAGTTTTTTTAGTTTCTATTGCTTATTTTTAGTATTAGGTTTATTAAGCTTATTTATATTGTTGCCGGTTATTTGCTTAGTAATTATAAACTATGCTTAGTTTTTAGTTTAAATCCTTTTATTAAATATTGTATTATAACTTAAAAATATAAAAACAAAAAAGTATAAAAGTTTAAGCAATAAAGTAGTTATAAGGTAATGTTGCTAGCAATTTTAAAAACTAAATATATTAAATAACTTTTGTTTAGTTAGCTAGGTAAGTAACTAAACTAGCTAAAAAGATTAAAAAAAGTGTAACTAGCAAAGCCTTAGCTATTAGTTAGCGTAGCTTTAGCCAATAGGTGGTCTGTGCGCAAATAGCTTCCTTAGCTAGGTGCCCTGTTACAATAAAAACGTAATAAGCTAACTAATAAAGTATAAAAATAAAACTAGTTTTAATATAAAAATTACTATTATAATAATAGCTAGAACTAAAATTAACATTATTAGCTTAAAAGATAGGCTAAATTTAAAAAAACTAAACTTTAACGCTAATTTAATAAGTAAGTAAAATAACTACGTACTTAAAACTTTAAGTTTAAAAATAAAGTTTATATAGTATAAAATAAAATAAATAAAAAAACTTAAAAAAAATAGCTTTAATAAAATAGCTACTTTTTTTAAAAAAAAGGTTTTAAATAAAAAAAATAAATAAGTATATATTTTTTATAAGCTAAAAAATAAAAATAATTATAACTATTTACTAGACTTTAAACTAGTAAATATAATTAAATTAGCATTTTTTGCTTTTAAATATTGCAAAACATGCTAAAAATGCTATATTTTATTTTTGTTATAAAACTAATGTATAAAATACGTAATAAAAAATTTATATTATTTATAAAAAACTTTTAAAATAGTATATTATAGCTTAATAATTAAAAAGATTTTAAACAATAATTTAATTTTATTATAATTATTATTAAAAAAATCGTTTTTAATTATAAAATATATAAAATTTAAAAATAAAACATATATAAACGCTAAGCTAAAAATATACTAACTTTGTACTACTTTTTTTAAATATATATATATAAAGCTTTAAGCATAATTTTTATATTAAAATTATATGTTTATAATATATGCTAACTTAAAAGCATTAAATAATATAGTAAGCTAAAAGTTTTTAAATAAATTAAGCGTTAAATACTAAATAAAATAAGCATAAATTTTTTTAAAATATAAAAAAATTAAAAAATTAATTATTTTAGCTATAAAAGCTATATTTTTGCTTTAAATTTAATTAAATATAAAATTAAAAGTTAGTATATTTATTATAGTATAGCTATATAAAAACTTAAAACTACAAATTTTGCTAAAAACACTATAGTATAATAAATATAAAGTAATTATATATACTTTATACTAATGCTTATACTTAAAATTAGTATTTAGTATAAAAATACTTATATTTATTTATTATAAATTTTTTTTTATTTAATAAAAACTTATAATATAAATAAATATAATAATACTTTTATATATAATAATAATAATTTTTATAAAGTACGTTACTTTGCTAAATAACTACTACTTAAAATATAAACAACAATACTTATTTATAAAAAATATATTAAATATAATAAACTTAATTTTAAAACTATAATTAATATAAACTTTAGTATATAAAAACTGCACTAATTTTATAATTAAGCTATATTAAAACCTTTATATTAGTACTATTAAAAATTTTAATATAAATAAAATAAAATAAATTAACTAAATAAATGCTTATATAATTACTATAGCTAATAGCTATAAAAATATAGGTTTAGTATTTAACTTTATAAATAAAATACTTTACTTTTTTAAAATATTAATTTGTAAAATAAATAAAGTATAGAACTTAATTATATAAAAAAACTATAACTTACTACTAAAACTTTTATATATACTAAATAATATTAAAACTAGCTTAACTAAAATTAAAAATATTTTATATATTTTATTTAAATATAAAATATATATATTAAAAAAAAACCTTAAATATATAACTAAATTTAAATATATTTTAAAAAAATATAATATGTAAAAAAATAAAAAAATTATTTTAATACTAAAAAATAAAAAGTTTAAAGTTAATTTAGTATAAAGCTAGCAATATTAATAAAAACGTATTAAACTATATAAACTAAAAATTAAAAATTAATAAATACTTAATAAAATATTTAAGAATTTTTACTAATAAAATAAATTATACTAAATAAAAAAACTAAGTTTTTTTAAATACTTTATTTTTATATTATAAAAAATTGTTAAAAAAAAACAAAAAAGCTAAGTAGTTATAAATTTATAATTTTTAAATAATATAATAATACTAAATATATACTTTATACTTTACTAAAAAAACGTAATTATAAACTTTAAAAATAAAAGGTTTATTTTTATATTTAACGTAATATTTTTTTTTTACTAATTACTAATATACTTAAAGTATAAAAACTAAATAGTAATAATGTTACTATAAAAGCTAAAAGTTTTAAGCATAGCTTTTATAAAATTTAAAAATAGCTTAGCTTATAGCTAATAATTTATAAATTAAAAATTAAAACAATATAAAAATTACTACTGTGCTTATATAAACAATATAATTATTTTTAGCAATATAGCTAAAAAATATTGCAAGTATTTAAAAAAAAATTTAACTTTATTTTAAAAAATTAAGCTAGCTTTATTACTTATAAAGTTATTTTATAAATACTTTAAAGTTAAACTTTTTAGCTTAAAAGTTAACAAAACTAAAGTATTAATAATTAAATATAAAATAAAAGCTATTAAAAAAATTAAAATGCTAAATAATTTAAATAACTTAAAAATATATATTAAAATAATAATATAGCTATATAAATATATTTTATAGTTTTAATAAAAAATTAAACTTTTATAATAATAAAAAATAGTAATGTTAGCAAAAAAATAAATAAATAATAAGATTTTATAAAAAAGTCTTATAAATTAAAAAAAATAAATATTAAAAAAAATATTTAATTTAACTTTAAAAAAAAAATAAAGTTTTTATATTATATAAAAAAACATTTATAAAGCAAATTACTTTATATACTAGGACTATAATAAATAAGTTTTTTTTAAAATTAATACTTTTATAAAAAAAGGTTATAAAGTAATAATATTTTATTTTAATAATTTTTAAAATAAAAAACTTATTAATACTAATAATATATAATTAATTAAATATTTTAGTAAAATTTTAATAATATTAAAAAAAAATACTATATAACAAAACTTAAAGTATTTTGCTTTATATAGCTTTATAAACAACTTAAGCTATACTTATAATTTTATAAATATTTAATTATAGTTTTTATAAACTATTAAGTAATAAAAGGTATAGTAAACTAAAAAAACTTTATAATAATAAACATTATTAAAATAAATTTAAAATTAATATAAGCTTTAATTTACTTTAAGTAGTATAAGCTTAATATTTAGCATATTTTAAGTAAAGTAAACTTAGTATTTAATATATTATTTTAACTATTAATAATTTTAAACTACTAAAATAAAAAAATAAAATTTAACTTTTTAAAAAATATTTTTAACAACGTTTTATTAAAATATATATATACTACTTATAATATAAAACTATTTAAAAAATATTAAAAAAAGTTAATTTAAAGATATAAAAAGAACTTATAAATAAAAAAAGTCTTATAAGCCTTATAACTAAAAAATCTAATTTTAAAATTTAAGTTTTAAAAAATTATAAAAAGTTTTTTATACTATACTTTAAAAAAATAACTCTTATAACTAATTATTTTTAAAAACTGCATATTTAACTTACTATATAAAATATATAATTAAAAACACTACTTTAGTATAAAAAAAATAGCTTAAAACTTAAAATAATATAGTATTAAAAACTTAGCTTATAAACTAAAAAAATATATTTAATACTGCTTACAATGCTTAAAAAATAAAACTAATAAATTTAAATTATTTAAATTTTTAAAACTAATTAAAATACTTAATATTTTTTACTATACTATAATAATAAACTTTATTATTAAAATGCTTATAGTTTTTTTATAAAGTATATTTTAGTAAATTGTAAGCTATACTATATATAACTATTTGCTAATAGTAATTTGCAAATTTAGCAAAAAAACAATTTTTATTTTTAAAAATATTAAATATATAGTATTAAAATAAGCTACTATACTTTTAAAAATCTTGTTGCTTTATAAATAAAAAATGCTTAGTTAAATTATTTTAAATAAAAACCTTAAATTTATATTTAAACTTTAAAAAATAATATTTGCAAAATTAATAATAAAACTAGCAAAATTTATAATATACTATTTTTAAATAAATAAATAATTAAAAAAAAAATTAAAATATAAAAATAATAATATAATACTATTACGCTATATTAAACCTTTTATAAATAAATATTATTATTTTATTATAATATATGCTTAATAATTTTAAGCAAAAAATAATAAGCTGCTTATTAAATAAAATTATGCTTAGCTTTAAGCTAAAAAACGCTATATTTTTAAATTATACTTTTTTAAATATATTAAACTATAACGTTTAATAAAATTTATATTAAAAAGATGCTTAAATAGTAATAAACTTTATAGTAGTAAATATAAAAATTTAATATAATAAAATAAAAATATATTATAAATATAATATAAGCAATAAAGTATATTTAAAACTTTATAAAAAATACTATTTTTTTAAAAAGCTACTTTATAAATAATTATAATAAAAAGTTAAGCTTTTAACTATAATTTATAAAGTAAAAGACTTTATATATAAACTAAAATTTTTATAATATTAAAAAATATATAAAGTTATATTTATTATATATTTATACTTAGCACTAAAAAAATAAAATTTATTTTATAAATAAAAACCGGTTTTAAAATAAATTTATATAAATAAAAACAATACTAAATAAAAATCTTATAAAATTAAAAAGCTTATAATATATAAAACAAATAAAACTAAAGCTTATATAATATTAAAATATTTAGTTTATTAAAAAAAATACTTATTAATTTATAATTTATAGTACTTTAAAAAAATCTTAATATAAAATGTAAGTAAGTTAGTAAATAAATATAATATAATATATTTTTTTATACTATAAAAATTAAAAAGCACTACTAAAAAATGTATATTTTATAACTTTAACTTACTAAATTAACTAAATTTAAATAAATAAAAGTTAGTATAAGCTATTTTTAAAACTAATATATAAGTATATATATTATAATAAAAAAATATATAAGTATATTATAAATTTTGCTAAAAAAGAAAAAAATATAAAACTAAATATTTTTATATTAGTATACTATATACTTAATTTAAAGCTTTATATTTTAACTATATTTTACTACTATTTTTAAAATATAACTATATTTTATAGTTAATATAAGCATAATAACTAAAGAATCTAGTATTATGTTTTTAAATACTTAATTTTTATAGGTAATAAATATAAAAGTTACTTTAAACTTTTAAGCAAAGTATAACTAAGTATATATAAAGGTTAATTTAGCATATATAATAATGCTTTAAAAAACTTTAACTATTATTATAACTTTATTAAAAAAACGTAATATATGCTTAAATAATTATTTTAAAATTAATAAAAATAAATATAATATAAACTAAGCATTTTTTAAATATTAAATTTAAGTAACTAAAAATATTAGCTTTAAGCTATATATAAAACTAATAATAGTTATAATATATTTTATAACTTATAAGCTAAAAGCTAAATAATTTAATAACTTATTATAAACTATAGTTATTAAAAAACTAAACTAAGCACTTGCTAAAAGTAATAAACTTAAATAAGTAAACAACGCTTAAATTTTATAGCTAATATTTAACTTTAAAAAATTAAAAGCTTTAAAAATTATAGGAGATTTTATAAATAATTTAAGCATAATGCTTAAAAATATTTAAACAAAACTAACTAATATAAGTTTATTTTAGCTACTTAAAAACTTTAAGTAATATATAATCTTTAAATGCTAAAAATAGTAAGCAGATTATTATAAGTTTAAATATTGCTTAGTAGTACTTATAATATTAAGTTTAAAAATAATTTAAAACAAGCTAACTACTAAGCTATTAACTACTAAGTTAAAAATAAATATAAATAATAAAAAATTGTTAAAACTAGGTTAAATAACTTTTATAAAAAAAAAACAAACTAAAAATAAGTATAAAAAAGCTTTACTAAAAAACTTAAACTTTTTAATAAAATTAAAAAAAAAGATTTTTAAAAAACTTTAAGTTATAAAAATAATTGCAAAAAATAAAGTAAAAATTAACTTAATAGCAATAACTAGTAAGTATAAATTAAAAAAAGCAGCTATAAAACTGTTATAAATTTTAACGTTATTATATAAAAAAAAGTATAAAGTATATAAAAAAGCTAAGCTTAATTTTAAAAACACTAAAGCATTTAAAAAATATAATAATAACTATATTAACTTATAAGCTAAATACGTACTTAAATAAAGATTAAATGTACCTATTTTAGTATTAGCAATAAAGGTTTTTAATAATTTTATTTAAAAATATAAAAATACTTTAAACAAGGTTATAAAATATACTAATAAACTTGTAAAATATATAACTAATGTAAATATAATTATTATAAAACTAAAAACCTAAATTTAAAAGCTTAAAAACGCACTAGCTAATAAGCATACTTAAAACAAAGCATAAAATTATATAAAATTTAAAAAAAAAAACTAAAAATAATAAACAAACCTTTTATAAAAATTAAACTAATTTTTTAAAGTTAAATTACTAGTGCACTTTTAAACAAAATTCTAAGGATTGTAATATATAGCTTTTATAAACAATAGCTTTTTAGCTTTTATAAACGCTAAATATAACAAAAAAAACAACATAAAAACAAGAACGTTTTTATTTTTTTTTAAAAGGGGGCAGTATTAATAGGTTTATAAACCATTTATATAATATAGCTATCTAGTAAATTTTATAGCCATCTAGTAGATCTTATTACATAACCTAAGGTTATAAAACCTTAAATAGATCTTAAGATAAAACCTTTAGATTTATAGACCTACTGTTAGAACTAGCAGAATGGCTAAATTGTATATATTAATTAATATATGCATAAAGAGGTAAAACTTTTTCTTTTTGCAAAATTTGCACATATTAAATAGGTAGGGAAAAACCCTTTATAAAAGGACCTTTTTTTTTATAGTAGTCTTTACTATAGCTATATAACTTTTACTATATAGGCAGTATATTAATTTTTATTTTTTTATAACTTATTAAATTTAATATACCTTTTTAAAATAAGCTAATATACTAGTTTATTTTATAGCTATAAATAATACTTTTATTTTATAGTATT
>MU401886.1:0-18484 GCA_022579005.1 Poronia punctata
AGCTTACTTATTTTTTAAATAAAAAAAAAAACTTATTTTATAAGTTTATTTTAGCTTTTAGTTTTATTTAAAATAACTAGCTAAATTAAAATAAAATAAAAAATTTATTTAAAATTAAAACTATTTTAAACTATTACTTAAACTATTTTAAAATAAAATACTAGTACTTAGTTAAATAAAAAAGGTATAGTTATAAAAATAACTAGTAGCGCTTAAAGTAGCAACTATGTAATATAAAAGCACTTATTAAAAAATACTAAGTTTAAAAAAAAAGTAAACTAAAAATAAAAAAAAAACTACTAATTAGCTTAGCTATATTTAGCGTAAACAACTTTAAAAAGTAAAAAAAACAAAAAAAGTATAAAAATAAAAAAATTTGCTTTTATTTGCATTTATTAAAGTTAACGCTAATTTTTTAAGTAGCTAGCACTTAATATAACATATTATAAAAAAACCTAAAAAATAAGGTTTTATAGCCTATAAATTAAATAGTTAAATTAAATAAAAACTAGCATACTAAAGTTAATTAGTTAAGTTATAATTAATTAACCTAACCTTGTTAAATTTCTTCTTTTAACATTATTAATTTATAAAATTTACTATATTACCTTATAGTTCCCTTTACTAACTATTAATTTAATAAATTTTTATAATATTTTTTATTTTATACGCTTTTTTAAAAGCTATAATATTAATTATAAGCTGCTTTTTTTATATTATACTAAGCTTAATAAAGTATTTATATAGCAAATAAAAATCTATATAAATAATTATTAAAATTTATAGCAATTTTAATATATTAATAATTTTTTATAGCGTTATACTAAGTATAATAGTATAATTAATACTTTTTACTATTTTATATAGCTTGTTAGCTAGTACGCTTTAAATAACTTTTTTATACTTAAAAAAGCTTTAGTATATAATATTGCTATAAATAATAAAGCTATTTTTTATTTAATACTTTATACTAAAAATAATAATAAATTTAAGTTAAAAACTTAAGTTTTTATTATTTATAAAAAAGCTATTAGTAAAAATAAACAGTTTTATATTATAAAAGTTAAAAGAAACATATTATAAACTTTAATTTTTATTTTTAATTTATTATTATAGCTATATATTTAGTATTTTAATATTATTTTTTATTAGTTAAATAACTTATATAGTAATAAATAAGTTATATAATGCTTTTAGTTAGTATATAAATATAATATATACTTTTTAAGCTTATTATATAACGTATTACTATATAGTATTTAGTGCTTTTTTATTAACTAGCTAAAAATTTTAAGCTTGTTTTTTTTATTAAAGTATAAAGTTATTACTTTAAATTTTAATTTTTACTTTATTAAATTTAATAAGTTAATTATATAATAAAATTATTTTATTTTTTGCTTAAAAAAATAGCTTTTTTTTCTTTTTTTAAAATTTTTTTTTTAATATTATATTAAATATATTATTAGTTTAAAATTTAGTAATGCTAAATTGCTTTAATTTTGTATTTATATATAAAAAGCATAGATTATATATTAAAACTTTTATTTTTAGCTTTATATAATAATAATTATAATATGTTTTAAACTAGTATAGCTTAAATTTTACTAAGCTATATAAAAGTTATATAATATATAAAAAAGTATTAAAAAAGTATACGTTTTTTAACTTTTTAAGTAACTTAGTATATATTATATAAGTTAACTTATTTTTTAACTATATATATGCTTATAAAATATTATAAAGTTTACTTTATATATTATATTTTTTAATTAAAAATAAACTTAATATAAAAATAAACTATTAGCTTATTTTTTAAATAGTTAGTAATTAAGTAAGCAGCTTTTACTTTTTTTAATTACTATACTTTTAAATAATAAGCTTAGATTTTTTATATAGTATTATTATTTTGCTTTTAACTTTTTATACTAAGTATATATTAAAAATCTAAGTATTGCTATAAATTGCTTTATTATACTTTATAAGTATAAATATGCTTTTAGTAGCTAAATTTTTAATTTTTACTTTATTAAACTTTTAAAATAAAAGTTTTAAAGTAGTAATTATACTATTTTTTTATAGTTATACTATAAAGTTATAGTTTATTTTTTTTTTAGCTATTAAATAAACTTTATATAAAGCATTTTTTTTTAGTTTGCTTTAGTATTATTGCTAAGTTTTTATTATAAGTTAGCTAATTTTAAAATTTATAAAATTTATATTAACTTATTTTTTATAGTATAGCTTAACTTAAGTATATTAAAATTGTATTAGTTTATTAACTATATTAATAATAATATTTTAGTTATTAATTAATATAATTTTATATAGTCTAGTTTATTTTTTATTTTTTTTTATATTATTATTTTGCTTTTTAATAAAAATAATAGTATATTATATATTATAAAGCTATTATAAGTATTTAAAGCTTTAAAAATATTTTTTTTTATTTTAATTATTTAAAGCTTTTTTATAGCTTTTTTAATTATTTTAGCTTTTTATATAATATTAAAAAATAAAAAAAAGTTAATATTAACTTTTAAATATGCACTAAAAATAAGTAGTATTAATACTAGTTTATTAAGTTTAGTAGTATTATTTAACGCTTTAACTATTATTTAAAATTTTTTTTTTTTTATATTACCTTATAGCTTTTTATATAAAATATTAAAAGATTTATATAAAAAGCTATATACCTTTTTAATTTTTTTAACTACTTAATATACTTTTATTAATTTTATAACATATAATACTTTAGCAAGCTAAGTATTATTATAAAACTTTTTAAATATAAAGTTTATACTAAAATTATAAATAATATAATTAAAAAGCTTTTAATATACGTTTATTTAGTATTAATAAAGTATATTTTATATATTATATATAAATAGTAACTTTAAAAATCTAGTAGCTTAAAATAATATACTATTATTAATTATATATAGTACTAGCTTATTATTTAAGTATATAACGTTAATAATAACTTTATAATTAAAGTTAAAGTTATTATAAAATATAAATTTAAACTTTTATAAAGCTAAATTATAAGTTTAATATTAGTAACAAACTTTTTAAATTTTTTTTAAAGCTTTTATACTAATATTATTATAGCTTGCTAACTTAAGCAAGTTATATAGCTTTTTTATATAAAAGTCTTTAAAACGTTAATAAAGTTAGCATAGCTTTAGCTTTATAAAATATATAACTATTTTAGCAATTAAAATATAAAAAAAATAAATAGCTTTATTTTTAAATAATAAAAATTTTAACTTTATTATATTATATAATTTTATTTTTAACGTTATTAAAGTAAGCTTTAAGCTTGTTTGCATTATATAATAAAAGTAAAAAAAAAGTAAGTATTTTTAAAATATAAAAAGTTACTTTACTAATAAAAGTTTAAATTTTTATAAACTTAATAAATTTTTTTTTATTGCTTTTTTAAAGTATATTATTATACTACTTAAAATTTAGTTAATTTTAGTTTTTAAATATTTTTATATAAAAGCTTTAGCTTATAAGTATTTAATAGTTAATATTTTAGCTGCTTTAATATTTTATAAAATACCTTAGTACTTATAAGTATACTAATTTTTTAAAAAAAATAAATTTGCTAAGCTTATAAATTTTATTATAAGCTAGTAAATATTTTTTTTTATAGTATAATAAAAGTAAGCAGCTTTTATTAAAAATTAAATAGCTTAGTTGCTTTTTTTTAAGTTAAAATTGTTAGCTATATTATTATTATTATTTAATAGCTTTTTAACTTTTATTTTTTTATACTTTTAAATATATACGTTAATATTATTAGTAATAAAAATATTATAATCCTTATATACTATAATATATAAAGTATAAGCCTTGTTTTTTTTTTTAAATAATTATATAACTTATAGTTTAGCTTTTTATATATAAAGCATTATTATATAGCATACTACTTAAATTATATTGTTTAAAAAGTAAATATATAAAAAGTAAGTTTAAAAAAAGTAAATTTACTTTTTTTAAGTATTTTTTTATACGTTATTTAAATAACTTTTAAGCTTAATTATAATTATACTTTTAGTTAATATAGTTAATATTAGCTAGTTTTTTATATATTAAATACTAGGTTATTTATTTATTAATAGTAACTTGTATTGCTATTTATAAGTTAAATATTAAAACTTTACTTATTGCTTTTTAAGTAATAAGCGCTAGCTTAAGCTTAATAACTTTAGTATATGCTTATATAATAGTTATATATAAAAAAATTTTACTATTAAACCTTAGTTTTAGTACTTATTATATAAGTTAAAGTTTATTAAATAGCAACTTAAGCGCTTTTAAGTTAAACTTTTTTAAGTTTTTATTTTTAATTTATATAAAAGTTATTATAGTTTAATTATTTTAATACTAATTATAGTTAATATAAGTATTAAAATATATATTAAGCATATTATATATTTTATTTTATTTTTTTATTAGTTTAATATAATTAATATAGTACTGCTTTATATAATTTTAAAAAATTATTAAAAAAATAATATAATATTATATTAAATAAAAACTAAGCTTTTTATATATAGTTATAAAAATATATATTTTATTAAAAAAATATTATATAGTTATTTTATATAATTTTAGTTTTTTTACTATACTTTATTAAATATTATAAAAAGCTTTAGCTTAACTTAGTTTAAATAAACTAGCTTAAATAAAAAAAAAGTTAATAATACTTTTATATAGTATTAGTATTAGTGTTTAAAATGTTTTTATATAAAGGTTTTTTATACTATACTTTTAAAAGTATATATTTTTTTAAAAAAAGTTGCTAATAAATATTAGCTATTGCTATACTTTTAGCTATAAAGCTATTACTATTAATAAAGTTTAGCATTATTTAGCAAGTTTATTATATTAAGTACTAAAAGTTAATTTTATTTTTTAATAAAAAAATATACTTTTTAAAGTTATATTTAGTATAAAAAGTTTAGCTATTAGTAGTATAATAAAATAAGTATTTTTATATAAAAATAATGTTAAGACCTAGTTTTATAGGTAACGGATCTATAGATCTATGATCGCCCTGAGTAGGTCTCTATAGTATATAGACCTCTTTGAGGCTATCCGGCCTTATCTTGATAGTTAGTAAATTTATTTATATTTTATTATGCAAACCTAATACTATTAATTTAGTAGCTAGCGACACTATTTAATCGGCCGCACTATAATTATATACTATTATATAGGGGACAGGATCCTTATAGCGTAAAAGACCTAAATTTATTAACAAGAAGGACAATACTGTTAAAATTGTTTAAAATAATAAGACTTTTTAGCTAAGAAATATAATAATAAAAAAAGGCTATACCTTAAGGCCTTACCTTTTACATTTTTACTATCTCTGTTCTTAGCAACTATTTTTTTTGTTTTTTTTAAATTCTGGTATTTATAACATACCTTTAAATTAAGAAAGTATCTTTTTATTAAAAAGGTATACTTTACTACACTTCTTTATAAATAATATATAAGTAATACGCTAATATATTGCTATTATAAAGTTTTTAGAAAACAAAGAAAACGAACACATTAACTAAGTAAAAATAAATTTAAAAATAAACTACTTTAAAAGCATTGTAAACAAATACTTAAAACTTTAATAAAAATAGCTAACTTAATTTATAAAACAAACAAGCTAGACACTAGCTTTTTTACTTTATTTAGCAAGCTAGTAAGTAAATAAATAAACATTTAATACTAAAGTAAACAAACTATATAATTAAGTAGTGTAGTTATATAAAAACTGCAAAAATACTTTATTAAAAAAATAATAATTATTAAATAAATAGTATACTTTTAAAAAATAAAAACTTTTTATATTTAACTTAAACTAAATACTTTTAAACAGTAGCTTATTAGTACTATTAGTACTAAACCTAGCTTATTAAACGTTAGCTTTTTGCTTAATAAATATAATAATAATATTTTTGCTAATAAAAAAGTTTATAAAACTATTATATTAACTACTTGCTAAAGCTTTTAAATTTTTAAAACTTATAAATAAGCAGCAACTAATACTAAAAATATTAAGTAAAAAAAAAAAAAAAAATATAATAGCTTTTAATATACCTTTAAATAAAACTAATAACGTTATAAAGATAATAAAAATAATAGCTTAAATACTTTGTTTGCTTTAGCAAAACTAAGCTAATTAATAAGGTTAATTTAACTAAAAAAACTATAATAACAACTTTTATAAATAAAAAATCTACTAGGTAAGATACTTTTATTTAAATGTTAATATATTTTTTAAATAAGGTAATTATATTACTATTAAATTAAATACTTATTAGCAAAATGTTTTATTATTTAAAAATAGCGTTAAAAAACACTTAAAAAATCTAGCTAAAGCTAGAATTATTTAGCAAGACTTTTTTTAACTTTTAAAAAAAGACGTATAAGCTTAGTAGTTAAAAAAATGTTTTTTAAAGCTTTAAATATTTATATTAGCAAATATTACCTTAATACTTTATAACTTACGTTAAAAATTTTAAATACTAATTGCAAACGCTTTAGCTATGCTGTATTACTTAAACAATTTTTTTAATGCTAAAAAGCTAAAAAAAAAACGAATTTGTTAAATTGTAAGCTGCAAAAATAACTTAATATATAAAAGCAGCAAGACTAAATACTTTTATTTAATAGCTTACTTAAATTTATAATATAATTTTTTTTTTTTTTTAGTAACTTATTATTAAACTAAATGCTAACGTTAAGTTTTATAACTATTTTATATATTTAAAAAAAAAGCTATAACGTATAAACAAGCAATTATTTAAATAAATATGTTTATTAACTAAAAACTTTTTAAAAACATATATATTTTTATACTAATATATATATATAATATTAAAAGTAATACTAAAAGAAATTAAGAAAATATATATTAAAAATATAACTAAAGTTAAGCTAGCTATAAAAATAAAGGCAATAATAAAAAAAAATATTAAAATAATAGTTAAAAAAAATATTAAAATAATAGTTAAAAGAAATATTAAAACAATAACTAAAAGGAATATTAAAACTATAACTAAAAAAGATATTATAGCAACGATTAAAGTAAAAGTTATAATAATAAGCAAAGCAAAGGTAAAGATAATAAATACTAACAGCAAAATAGCTTTCTAAGATTTAGAAGAAGCAAACGTAGTAACTATAAATATTGTTGTTATTAATAAAATAAATAGGTTAAACAATTTAAAAACAAACGTTGTACTATAAACAATGCTTACGTTGCCTTTAATTAAGATAATAAAAAATCGCAAAAGCTATAGCTTATATAAAAAGGCTATTTTTTTAAAAAAGAAATTTTTAATTAAAAAAAAGACAATATAGCCTATAATATTATAAAAGTAAACAATTAATATATTAATTTTTACTTATTGCTTTAAGTAACTATTAAACTACTATTTATTACTTTAAAAATTAAAAAAATATATAAAAAATGCTATACTTTATTTTTATTATATAATAAATATATAATATACGTTATAGAAAGTTTTTGTTAAACTATAATATTTAAATATTAATAGCTAACAGTAAAAAAAATATAAAATAACAAGGTTTTACTTAATTAGTCTAACTTAATAAAAGCATTTTTAGTAACTAATAATAAACTGTATTTTAAAAATAAAATATATATAAATGCTAAACTTAAACAAATAATAGCATATATAGCTCTACTAAAATATATATATACTAAAATTTTTGCTAGATTTTTTAAATAAAAAAATATATTTACTATATATGCAAATTTAAAAGTATTAAATAATATAGTTAGTTAACATTTTTTAAATAACTTAAAAATATAATATAAAATATATAACGCTTTAATTTTTATAATTTGTATAGGTATAAAAGGCATAATCTAATTATAAAAATAAACAATGTTTTTTATTAAGTTATAAACAAAATTAAAAATAAAAGTATATATAAATATTACTATATAGCTTTATTATAATATTAAACTATAATTATTACTTAGAACACTATAATTTAATAAGCATGCTATTGTTTTAAATATTTTATAATAACGTTTATATATCAGTTTAGCAGCAAATATAGCTATACTAATTTAAATATAATATAAATACTTTTTTATTATAAAAAAAGTAATTGTTTATATAAATACTATTATTTTAGTTTACTTAGCAATTGTAGTTTTAGTACAATATACTAATTTACTTAACAACTACTATTTAAAATAAATGCGCTAATATATATTTATAACGTTATTGTTAAAACTAGTAAAAGTAATTTTTAACACAAAAATATTAAAGTATATAATATATATAAACGCAACTAATAAACTAATTAAACTATATAAAAATCTAAAGCTTAGTATAATATAAAACCTAAATATAAATAGCATAGAAAGTATTTATTAAACTAATGCTTATATATTTGCTATATTTGTTCTTTATAAAATAAGCTAAAAAAACTTTAGCTTAAATAACTAAATACTAACTTTTTTTTAAACTAAAATAAATAATTTTAAATAGGCCTAGTATACAATAGCTGCTAAAAACTATAATATTTTATTATAAATCTTACTAATAACTAATATAGAAAATTAGCATAAAAAGCTAATAAAAGTAAAATATATTTTTTTTATACTAACTAATAAAAAAGTTTATATATTTAATAAAAAGCTATAATATACTATAAAATTTAAAAAAATCTTAAAATAATATAATATTTAAATAGGAAAAGGCATTATTTTAATGCTAAAAAAAAAAAAGCTGCGCATAAACTTAGTTATAAAATAGCAAAACTAGTAAAAGCGTACTTGTTTATATAAATTAAAGCTAAAAAACTAATAAATCTTAAATAAAATATTTAATAAGTTATATAATTAAAATAAGCTTTACTAAATAAAAAAACTTAGTTTTTTTAGCAGCTTAGTATTTGTTATATAAAAAATAATTAAAAAAAAACAAAAAAGTAAAGTTGTTATTAATTTTAAATTACTTAATAATATTATAATTTTAAATGTTTACCTAATACTATTATAAAACAACGTAATAGCAAACTTTAAAAAAAAGAAATTTATTATAGTTTATAATATAACTTCTTTTTTTTACTAGCTTTTAGTTTATACTAAATATAAAAACAAAATAGTAGTTATATTTCTTAAAAGACTTAAAGTATTAAGCGTAGCGCTTATAAAATTTAAAAATAGCCTAGCTTACGTATAATAATTTATAAATTAATAACTATAACTATATAAAAATTATTATAAAGCATATATAAACAATATTATTATATTTAGTAATACTTAAAAAAACTATTATAAATATTTATATAAAGTATTTGCTTTGTTTTAAAAAATAAAACTAGTTATTTTGCTAATAAAATTATTTTATATATACTTTATAGTAAAACTACTAAGACTAAAAGTAAATAAATTAAAAGTAGCTATTATAAAAGCTTATATAAAAGCTATTGCTAAAATTAAAATATTAATAATACTTAGTAATTTAAAAATATATATTAAGATAATAATATAGTTATATAAATATATACTATAGTTTTAGCAAAAAATCAAACTACTTTAAAAAAAAAAAATAGCTATGCTTATAAAAAAAAAGTAAACATAAAAGTTGCTAATAAAAAACCTTTTAAACTATAAAAAATAAACGTTAAAAAAGTTATTTTAATTAATACTAGCAAAAAAATAAAGTTTTAATATTATATAGCACAACCTTACTAAGTTAAATTATTTAAAATATTAAAATTTTAATAAATAAGTTTTTTTAAAAATTAATGCTTTTATAAAATAAGGTTATAAAGTAATAATATTTTATATTAACAATTTAATATAAAATAAAGGTTTTATTTTTATAGCTAAAGTTAAACTTATAATATACTTTAGTAAGATACTAATAAAAGCAAAAAGAAAATATTATATAACAAAGCTAGAAGTAGTATATTTAGTATAGCTTTATAAATAAATTAAACTATAACTTTAGTTATATAAAATGCTTACAATAGTCTTTATAAACTATAAGGCAATAAAAAGCATAGTTAACTAAAAAAATATAACTATAATAAATATTGTTAAAATAAACTCTTGCTTAATCTAGGCATTAGTATACTTAAATTAATATTATTTTAATATAAGGCATATTTTAAGTAAAGTAAACCTAGTACTAAACATATTATTATAATTATTTATATTGCTAAACTAAAAAAACTATAAAAAGGTATAGCTTAAAAAAAATAATATATTAAACAATATTAGTAACAAATTTGCTTATTTAATATATAATATATAAATGTCTTAAGACTTTAAAAAAAATTAATTAAAAAATACTAAAAAAACAAAGTAATAGCTAAAATTATTATAAAAATAAATATAAACAATACAGTACTAAAAATATAATTTTAACGCAAAGACGGACTTTTATATTATACACTATAACAAAAACTAAAAAGACTAGTAATACTAGCTAACTATTTATAAAAAATCTTATATAAAGTATATAATAAAAAGCATTATTTTAAATTTAAATAAATAATAAAAAACTTTAAAAAATATATTATAAAAAATATAAGTTATAAAATTAAAGATTATATTTAGCATTACCTTTAGTATTTAAATAATAAAACAAACTATAGCAAACTACTAAAACTACTATATTTAATTATATTTTTAAACATATTATATTATACTATAACTATAAACTTTATTATTAGTATATTAACAGTCTTATTATAAAGCATATTTTAGCAAATATTAAAACATAATACTTATAATTATATAATAACAATTATATACAAATTTAGCAAAAAAACTATTTTTATTTTAAAAAATATTAAATATATAGTAGCTAAATAGGGTTTTATAATATTAAAAATGCTTTTATTATATAAATAAGAAATGCTTTTATATATTATATTTAATAAAGATTTTAAATTTATTTTTAAATTATAGTAAACGTTATTTATTAAGATAGCTATAAAACTTGCTATATTAACTATATACTACTTATAAATAAATAAATAATTTAAAAAAAAAAACTAAAATATTAAAATAGCTATAAGGTACTATTATACTTACTTAAACATTTTATAAATATTAATAATAATACTTTTATAATACGCTTTTAATAACTTAAAGCAAGCAATTTTAAAAAAAGCGCTAAACAAGGTAGTTTTAGGATTTAAGCTTAAAAACCTCTTATTAGTTATATATATACTATATAATATAACTAATTTTAAACTATATTAATAAATTTATTAAAAAAAAGCTTAAATTACTATTAACTATACTATTACTAAAATAAAAATTAAATATAACAAAAAAAAACAACAAAGAAAATATAATGTAAGTAATAAAGTATACTTAAAGTTATATAAAAAATATTATTTCCTAAGTAAACCTTTATATAAATAGTTATAATAAAAAGTTAGCCTTTTTATAATCTTTTAAAAAGTAGAAAATTTAGCATATAAATTAAATTTTCTTAAATATTAAAAAGTTTATAAAGTAGTATTTATAATATAACTATATCTAGCTTTTTTAAGCCTAGATTTATATAACTGTTATAAACTAAAACTAAAGCAAGTTTTTATTAACAGCAATAATAAATAATAAAAGTTATATAAAATTAAAAAGATTATAAACAGGCAAACTAAAAAAATATTAACTTAAATATATTTAAAATATTTTATAAAGTAAAAAAGCTATTTTATAGTTTATAATATATAGTATTTTAAAAACACTTTTATATAAAACGCGTTAAAAATAGTTTAGCAATATAATAAAAAAAACCTACTATTGCTATAAAAACTAAAAAAAACAGCGTAAAACTTTTTAAACAAAAACTTTAACCTTTTAAATTATATGCTAATAAACAAATAAAAAGTAGTTAATATAGTGCTGCTAATAAACATATAAGTATAAATATTATAACAATATTACTAACTACTTTTTACTAATTATTTAACTACTATATAACATTTTTAACATATATACTTATATTATTAAATTGCTATATTCTAATAAAATAACATATTTATTTTGCTTTTTATTATTATTTTATATACTTATTATTATAATTAATTTACTATCTAATAGTATATAGCATATAAGCTTTTTCTAACCTTAAATTCCTATAAGCAAAGCTAATAAAAATAACATTACCTAGCTAAGCTTAATATAACTAGGTATATAAACAAACTAACTTAGTATATACTAACATGCTTTAAAGTGCAAAGCTTATAAATAAACAAAATAAAAAAACTATTATTATATTAAATAAATTTAATATTAATAAAATAAAATACAATAGCGCTTAAAATAAATTAAGCTATTAAATACAAGTTATATAAAATATTGCTTTAAAACCTTATCTTTTATACTAAAAAGTTTTAATATACTTAATAACTTGTTACCTAGATAGCAAACAATTAAACAATACCTTATAAAGCAACGTTAAAAACGTTTTAAAAAAAGCTATAAAAGTAAGCAACGCAAAAAAATAAAAAAACAATATATAAATTATTATACTTAAACTAATCCTAAAGCAGCTAAAAGCAATAAAAATAGCTAAAAACGCAATTGCTAAGCTTAGCACTATACTAAACATAATTAATATAAATATTAAATTATTTAGTTTAAATTAGCTTTTATATAACTTAAACAAATAAATAATTTTAAAATGCTAGCAATAGTAAGCAAACATATATAATTATAAATATAAAAAAGCATTGCTTATAATAATAATACTACTACTTAAACACACGCAACTTATGCTATTTAAACTGCTTATGCTGCTAATACTACTTAAATATGTTACCTTTGCTTTAACTACTATAAATAACATATAACTTAAAATAGGCGTTAAAAGGCATACAGCAAATAATATCTCTTTAAAAGCTAAAAAATAAAAGTTTAACAATATTATTATAACATATTAATTACTAAAAGCACTAAAATAGTTAAAGCAAATTAAACTATTATTTAAATAGAACGTAACTATATAAGCAAATAAATAAATAATAAATAACGTACAACTTTATTGCTTTAATAAACATATTAAAAAAATAATTAATATAAAAATTAAATATAAACTAAAAAAAGCACTTATTAATAGGCTAATATAAGCATACGTAGCTAATATAATTAATACTACTTTAAAGGCAAATTTAAAAAAAAGAAATATCTAAATACTTTAAAAGCAATTTAAAATCCTATAAAAAGTTAATAACAAAGCTATAAATAATATCTTTTTTTAAAAAGAAGCTATTAATAAACTAATAAAAAGATGCTAATTGCTAAAAACAGCACTTGCTAATTTAAAGGTAAAATATAAAAAAATAGTAGTTAAAGTAGCTAAGCTTAAAAAAAACACTTTAACAAATAAAAAAAAAAGACTAAAACAAACTACTTTAGCAATAAAAAATAAACTAAATAATAAGCTAGCTAAAAAAAAATTATTACTATATTTTTAAATAGCAACAAAAAATAAAGTTATAAAGTATAATATAATAAGTTTAAGACCTTAATAGTATTAGAAAAACAGGACGTTTTTTAATTTTTCTTTAAAAAAGGGGCAGACTGTTAGGACCTAGTCCTATAAGTAACGGATCTATAAATTTATAATTGCTTTAAGTAGGTCTCTATAGTATATAAACCCCTTTGAGGCCATCTGGCCTTATCCTGATAGTTAGTAAATTTATTTACATTTTATCATGCAGACCTAATACTATTAAATAAGCTATTAGTATAGCTATAAGCATAAGTACTAATATAGTTATAAATATAAGCTTTGCTATAAATATAAGTATAAGTATAAGTATAAGTATAAGTATAAATATAAAAACAAGTATAAGTTTAAATATAAGTTAAATAAAGGTTAATAGTTATAAAATAAGTAAGTATAGTAATATAATTAAAAATATTATTATAAATTATATAGTAGCTATAAACTATAAATTTTTTTTTAATTTTTTTATATATAAGTTTTTTTTAAAAGTAAATGTAAAAACTTTTTTTTAAACTTAATTTTAAAGCTTTTTTTAAAAACTATTTTTAACTATTTTAAAAATATTTTAGTTTTAACTTTTAAAGTTTGCTTAATAATTATATATAAAGCTATTTATAAAAAGTCTGCTATTTTGTACGTAATTATATAAACATTTAGCTATATATATTATAACTATTTTTTTATTAAATAACTAGTTAAGCTAAAATTTTATATTAAAATAATTAAAGTTAACATAGTTTTTTTAAATTTTAATATTAACGTTTAAACTTATAAAAATATTTTTATATATAAAAGTATAAAAACTTTAAGTACTACTAATAGTGTTTTTAGCAATATAGTTTTTTTAAATATTTAAAAACTAGCTTTTATTTTTAGCTATTATAGCAGTTTATATAATAAAAAAAAATAAAAAGTAGAAACATATTTACTTATAAGCTTATATAAGCTATATGTTTTTTGCTTAAAAAAAGCAAAGCTTAAAGTAATATTATAAAATTTAAAAAACATTTTTTTATATAAAGCGTTTTATAAAGCAGTATTACTTTATATAATAATATTTTAAAAAATCTTATTTATTAAAGTATTTTGCTAATTTATTATTAATAAATAATAACATATATTATTAAAAATAATAACTAATTAGTATTAGTTTTTTTACTAAAAAATAAAAAGTACTTTATTTTTTATATATATAAAAAATATATATAGCTAAAAACTTTATTTTTTTATAAAATAAAAAAAATAAAGCAATAAATAATATATAAAACAAATAATAATAAATTTTATTTTTTAAATTAGTTTTTATATAATTATTTAAGTTTTAAGTTAAAAATTATAGCTAAAGCGCAATTCTTTTTCATATTATCTTTATATAAAGCTAACTAATTTAATTAAAATTAAAAGGGCTAAAAAAACTTTACTAGTATTTATACTATAAGTTAGCTACTATATAGCTAATAAGTGCCTTGTCTACTTAATTAGGTTAGCTTAACTCTTATAGCCTTAGCAGCCTAAGCCGCGTTTTTAGCTATAGTGTTATTATTAATATTTTAATACTTACTAAATAAAGCGTTAATTTTTTATTATATATTATTTTAAAGCAATATGCTTTATTTTTTTTGCTTTTAAGTATAAATTTTATTATTAAAATAGATATATTTTTATACTATTAAAATAACTACTTTATATATAATATATAGTTTAAAAAAATAAAAATTATAATTTTAATAGTATTTATTAAAAACTAGTTTTTATTATAGTTATTTAAAGTTATTAACATATTAAAAAACTAGTTACTATTTGCTTATTTTTAAAGCTAGTAAATAATATAATAAAGCTTTATTAAGTAACTATTAAAAAAGTAGCTAATAATAATAATAATAATAAGTTTAACTTATTTTATTATAATTAAAATATTGCCTTAGTTATAAATTATAACGCTGCTTTTTATAGCATGCTTTAAAAAAAAATCTTTAATATAGTACTTAATATTAAAAAAAGCTTACTTTTAAATATTGCTAGCTTTAGCTTTATTTATTTTAAAAGTATTATATTATTTAATTATAAGTATAGTATTAATTTTTATTTTTTTAACATATTTTTAATTAATTTAGCTAATAATAAAATAATATAAGCTATACTATATAATAACGCTTTTATAAATGTTTTTTATAATATTACTTAAAAAGTTTATTATAAAGCTTAATAAATTAATATTGCTGCTACTAAAAAAGCAAATTAACTAAGCGCTTTAATTAAATTATTTAATATTTTTATTATATATAAAAGCAAAGCTAAAAAGGTTTATTTCTTTAACAATATTTTGCTAAATAAAATAATTTTTTAAGCATATATAACTAAAAAAAAAAAGCTATTAAAAAAAAAGTTATAAACATTAAAAATAAAACTTAATTATAGCAAAAAAGTATTTATAAAAATATTTAGCTTTAATTTATAAAATACTTTTAAAAAACGTAACTTATTTAAAAAAAAGTTATAAAGCTATTTTAAAGCTTAAAAAAACTAATTTTATTAATATAAAAAAAATAGTTTTCTTAAAAATGTTTTTTTATAAAAAAATAGCTTTAGTATAAGATTTTTTTAAAATAAAATACGTTAATAATAGTATTGCTTTACTATATAAAATTAAAGCAGTGCTTTATAAAGCATAGTAAGCTAAAAATATTTTAATTTTTATATTACTAAAAAATAAAGTTATTAAAGTTTTATAAATATGCTTTAAAAATAAAATTTTTAAAAAAGTAAGCTTATTATATTATAATATATAGTTTATAGTTAAAAAGCTTAAAAAAAGCTTATGCTTTATTAACTTAGCTACTAAGCTAAATATTATTATTATTTAAAATGCTATATTAGTATAAAGCTATAATAAGTTTATAAAAAAATTTACTATATATATTATTATATTAATTAGTAATTTATTTTTTAGCTATAACTAAATTAATTTTTTTATTTATAATTATATTTTAACTATATTTAATACTTTATTTAAGTTATTTTAAATAATAACTTTGCTTTAAAGCTATATAAACTTTGTTACTTAGTTTTTATAAGTTATTATATAAGTTTTATTTAATATTACTTTTTAAAAATATAAATTCTTTTTTAATAATATAAAAATTAAAAGCTTTATATTATATTATAATAATTAAAAAGTTGCTTTTAAAATTAAATAATTTATTTTAAAGCATTTAAAAAGTATTAATATTATACTTTTTAACTTAAAGCTAGCTAGTTTTATTTTAAGTGCTATAAAAAGCAAGTAATATTGCTAATTTATAAAAATTATTAAGTTTATATATAAAATATATAAAAAAAAGCTTATTAGTATAAAAGTTATTAAAATTAAAAAATAGCTTATATATAAAAATATTATAAATATTAAAGCTTTTTTAAAGTTATTATTTACTATAAAATATAAATTAAAAACTACTTTTAAATTTATACATTTTTTATTACTTTTTTATAAAAAAATATAGCTTTTGCTTAAAAAAATAAGCAATAAAAGTTTATAAATTAGTTAAAGCTTACTTTAATTAATATATTGCTTTTAATTATTATTAACTATAAAAGTAAACAAATTTACTTTTAAACTAATACTTTTAAAACTAAATAAAAATATATTTTAGCTTAAAAAGTAAATAAAAAAATTAAACTAGCTTAATATAAGTTAAAATATTAAAAAAGCTTTAAATTAAACTATATTGCTATAAAAAAAAAAGCTTTTAACATTATTAAGTTATTAAAGCGCTTATAAAACTACTTTTATAGTATATAATTTATTTTAAAAACTAATATAAAAATTTTAATTACTTAGCTAAATAATAAGTTTTTTACTTTTTTAAATATAATCTTTACTTAGTAAATCTTATATATTAAAATATTTAACTTTAAGCTTTGCTATATACTAAAAAAAAAGCATATAGTTATAAATAGCTTATTTTAGCAACTTTAAAAGCTTACTAATAATAATAATAATAAATAAAAAAAAAATATAAAGTAATTTATTAATACTTAGCTTAGCGCTATATTTATTAATATTAATATAGTTTAAGTTAACTTAAAAATAAGCATAAACAAAGCTTTAAAACTTAATTATAAGTTGCTTACTTTTAGCTACTTAATTTAGCTTATTAAGCTACTAATAAAGCTTATAATTTAATAAACTTAAAAAAGTTAAAAAATTACTTAGTTTTTTATTATTAATATTGTTTTAAAACGCTATAATAATAAATATAAATAAAAAAGTTTTAAAAATTATATATATTAATACTTTATATATAATAGTACTTTATAAAAATAAGCAACTTAGCGTTTTACTTTTAAGTAATATATTAATTTTTTTAAAAAGCGTAAGTTAATTATTTAAAAAATTTACTTAGCTTTTAGCTATAAAAAAATTAACTTAGTAATTTAATAAATTTTATAATTTTATTATTAGCTTAACTTTATTAAAAATATTTACTTAGTAATTAAGTTTTATTTTAACTATTAAAAGTTATAAAGTAATTTACTTAAAAAATAGCACTAGTATAACGTTTTTATTAGCTTTTTATACTTATAAGTTATTAATATTTAAACTATATTATTTTATAAAAAAATTTTTACTTTAGTTAAAATATAATATAAACAAATAGCTTTTTTTAAAGCTAAAGCTTTTTAGCAAGTAAACTTTAAATTAATATTTAAGTTTTTTTATAAATATATAATATATTACTATAATAGTACATTATATATTAAATATAATAATAAAAATAAATTTAAAAAAAAAGTTATTATAATAGCTAAGCACTTTAAATATTATATAGCTTATAAACTAGCTTACTATTTTTAAGCATAAAGCTTTATTAAAAGTAAGCACTGCTTAATTAAAATAATGCTTATAAAAGTAACTAATAAAACTAAAAAAAACTAGCTAAATTACTTAAGCT